>WBNQ01002787.1:1618-21422 GCA_013401375.1 Spizella passerina
CCTCCTCCTTTTCTGGGGAATGAACTGCTAAAGCAGATGGCAGACATCCCCTTCTCCTGCAGCCCCGAGTCACTCTTACTTCTGGCTTTAAACACTTCAAGTCCCAGAGCTTGAATGCTTCCCCTCAGTCAGGTCTGGAAGGGGATCTTGCTGATGCAGACTTGACCTCTGAAGGGTTGAGCTGCTTCCACTGCCCCTGACTCGTGGTCTCCTGCACCCTGGTCATGCTCAGAGACACCAGCTGGAGCACAAAGGACTTTCCAGCAGCCTCTGTGCCCTGTGCACGGTCTAGGATGGCTGAAGCCCAGACTACTGCCCTGTAAATTCATGATAACACCTCACAGCTCTTCTTTCATGAGCAGGAAGACCATCAAACAGCACAGGAATAAACAGAGACCTCCCCTTTGGACCATGGAAAGCAAATTACAAATTGCTGTTCTGATTTCTCACCAACCCAGCTGGTCCCAACAAACCTCCTGTTGGCCACAGTATGAGACATGGGGGCTTGGGTCAGCTACAATCCCACTGCAGCTGGAGGGAGCAGACAGCAGCTGAGGCTGTGTAGTGTTTGTGGAGAATTTCTTGAAGCTTCCAGTGATTAATGTGCACATAAGCCAGTGTTAGCACCCAAACTTTGTCATTTTTCCATCAAAATCATGAGAAAAGCACATAAAGCACTTCAGATTGCTGATGTACAGTGAGGAAGTGGTCAGAGGCTCTGTATATCTTAGCAGAACTGAAAAGGGTCTGTCTAGAAGTGTCATTCCACATGCCATACTGAACATATCTTCACAAGAAATGCTACTTATTTCCAATATTTGGGTTGCAGGATGATATAGAAGTGAACTTTGCCCCTATAAGTGACTAAAGCTTGACAGAGGGTTTGTGTGAATGTATTAAAAACTCCTGAGCCGAAGCCAAACATTCAAGCCAACCAATGTCCTAAAACGTCTGCTTACAAATTACTTGGATAATTGCCAGAAGCCCGAGTCTGGTCCCTTTTTCTGTTTCTTTCTCACCCAAAAAACATCTGGTGTGTGTTGCCAGTCTGTATTGACTGCTCTCTTGATGCTGTAGGCATCTTTAGGAACAGCATCCTATATAATTAAATAGCTGAGCGCTGACGAACTGTTGTCAAGACAGAATAAAATCAATCCACTCCCTGTCGTGTCATAATGATACAGAGCTGGCACTGTTTGAACCAGCTTCTTTGGAAAGCTTTAATTTTATCAAACAACACTCTTTCAGGAGAGATGATTTGGGGTTTTGCTTTTTAACAAAGAGAGAAGTGGAGTGCAGCACACGGCACTTAATATCTGGCTGAGATTTAAAACGCATGCTCCTTATGAAGTGTGACATTTTATCCCTGAAGCCACAGGAACATTTCCCACATTTAAGTGATAGAGGGAAAATTCTTCAAATTAGATTTGAACTTTATACCTTCTAATTCTGCTGCAATCCTCCTCCTCCATGTACCACGCTCAGGCCTGATGAACACACTGTTATATCAAAGTCTAACCGACCTGAGTGCTGACAAATCCCCTTCACTTAGCCTGGAAGTAAGCAGCAAACCTCCTGGGAATCCAGGAGTCCATGTTAACTGGAAAAAAATATCCTGGNATTTCAGCTGTTGATGGCTCGTGGTCCCCCACAGAACCACTGCTTCTGCGAGTTCTTTCTCATGACATTTTGCTCTGCTTCCTTTCAACTTTTAAGTTTGAAACAAAGCAGGACACATCCAATTTAGTAACAAGATCAAATTTTTTTAATCAAATTCATTGAAGATGCACCAAAATGAAAGCTCTAAAACATTTCTCACCATCCTTAAGAATAGCTTGGGAAGCTCCAAGGCATCTCTGCCTTCCAGACTAACACTTTGTGACCCAAGTCATTCTTAGGTCCAGCAATTAAGCATTCCCTCACCTCATGTCCTCCCTTTAATAGTTTCACTTCTGGAAGCCTTCAAAGCACACCAGTTAGAGACCCCCTCCTCAGAAACCTGGGGAAATGAGAGCTGAGCTGCTCAGCCTCTCGTGGAGTTTGACTTCCTTGCTTTTGAGCTGAGTCAAAGAGGATTAACTCAACAGGTGTTTTACTGAAGAGCAGGAGGGAAAACAAAACAAAACACAATGAAACAACTGCCTACGTGCACGAATAGCAGAGGAATTCCTCCTCCTTTTCTGGGGAATGAACTGCTAAAGCAGATGGCAGACATCCCCTTCTCCTGCAGCCCCGAGTCACTCTTACTTCTGGCTTTAAACACTTCAAGTCCCAGAGCTTGAATGCTTCCCCTCAGTCAGGTCTGGAAGGGGATCTTGCTGATGCAGACTTGACCTCTGAAGGGTTGAGCTGCTTCCACTGCCCCTGACTCGTGGTCTCCTGCACCCTGGTCATGCTCAGAGACACCAGCTGGAGCACAAAGGACTTTCCAGCAGCCTCTGTGCCCTGTGCACGGTCTAGGATGGCTGAAGCCCAGACTACTGCCCTGTAAATTCATGATAACACCTCACAGCTCTTCTTTCATGAGCAGGAAGACCATCAAACAGCTCAGGAATAAACAGAGACCTCCCCTTTGGACCATGGAAAGCAAATTACAAATTGCTGTTCTGATTTCTCACCAACCCAGCTGGTCCCAACAAACCTCCTGTTGGCCACAGTATGAGACATGGGGGCTTGGGTCAGCTACAATCCCACTGCAGCTGGAGGGAGCAGACAGCAGCTGAGGCTGTGTAGTGTTTGTGGAGAATTTCTTGAAGCTTCCAGTGATTAATGTGCACATAAGCCAGTGTTAGCACCCAAACTTTGTCATTTTTCCATCAAAATCATGAGAAAAGCACATAAAGCACTTCAGATTGCTGATGTACAGTGAGGAAGTGGTCAGAGGCTCTGTATATCTTAGCAGAACTGAAAAGGGTCTGTCTAGAAGTGTCATTCCACATGCCATACTGAACATATCTTCACAAGAAATGCTACTTATTTCCAATATTTGGGTTGCAGGATGATATAGAAGTGAACTTTGCCCCTATAAGTGACTAAAGCTTGACAGAGGGTTTGTGTGAATGTATTAAAAACTCCTGAGCCGAAGCCAAACATTCAAGCCAACCAATGTCCTAAAACGTCTGCTTACAAATTACTTGGATAATTGCCAGAAGCCCGAGTCTGGTCCCTTTTTCTGTTTCTTTCTCANGCACCTAGTTTCCAAGGCAGCAGGACTTTTAAGCCTGTGTTTGCAAGAGCCTGAGGAATTAGAGATGCCAAAAGGCACAGGCTGTACAAAACCCATCCCCTGTTCCTGCTGGATAGATCAAATAACACACTTGGAGTTTTTAATGCAACACGAGCTGCACGAGGAAGTGGCCAGTGATGCTGTACAAAAAATGTACAATGAGTGGGATAACAACTACAAATCCCTTTAATCTCTGGTCTTACCTCGACATCTCAGACTGTTTGGAGCCTGCAGGGATTATTGGAGACATGTGATTCCAGAATGGAAAGAGGGAGATGCTTCATGGTGTTCACTGACCACGAGTGGTCTGCTGGACCTCAGCTGCAGTGAGCACAGAATCATCTTGGTTGGAAAACTCCTCCAAGATCATCAAGTCCAACCTGTGACCGATCTCCACCTTGTCACCTAACCCCAAGCACTGAGTGCCATGTCCAGGAGATCCTTGGACACCTCCAGGGATGGGGACCCCACTGCAGCCTGGGCAGCCCCTTCGAAGGCCTGAGCCCCCTTTCCATGGAGAAATTCCTGCTGTGCCCACCCTGAGCCTGCCCTGGCCCAGCCTGAGGCCTGTCCCTGTTCCCTGGAGNAATATCCTGGAAGTAAGCAGCAAAGCTCCTGGAGATCCAGGAGTCAATGTTAACTGGAAAAATATCCTGGAAGTAAGCAGCAAAGCTCCTGGAGATCCAGGAGTCAATGTTAACTGGGAAAATAACCCAGTCACAAGGCTAAATGAAGTGGTGAGTGCAGCCCAGCTGGCAGAGCCACCCCTTCTGGGTGTCACCATGAGCTGCAAGCCAGCACTTGAGGCTTCAAGGGTGACCCAAGTCCCCAAGGTTTGCAAAGGGCCACCCAGAGCTCCTTTAAACACTTCCATCCAAGCCTAAAGGAAAACCAAACACTCACCTGCAAGGAATCAAGGTCAGAGGGAGGGAGCAGCCCTCCTACAAAGGTGGGCTGGGTGAGTGGGGGTGTTCACCTGGAAAAGAGAAAGTTCTAGCGAGGCCTCAGAGCCCTAAAGAAGCTCCAAGAGATCTAAAAAGGGACTTTGGACAAGGGCCTGGAGTGCCAGTGCGTGGGGCAATGGTTTTATACTGAAAAAGGGCAGGATTAGGTGGGATAATGGGAAGGAATAGTTCCTGTGAGGGTGGGCAGGCCCTGGCACAGGTGCCCAGAGCAGCTGTGGCTGCCCCTGGATCCCTGGAAGTGTCCAAGGCCAGGCTGGACAGGGATTGGAACAGCCTGGGACAGTAGAAGGTGTCCCTGCCATGGCAGGGGTGGGATGGGATGATCTTTGATCCCTTCCAACCCAGGCCATTCTGGGATTCTGTGAAGCCCTGAGCAACAAATCCCCAGGCTTGCCCATCACAAAGTCCTACTTCTCACTTTCCAGACTCACAGGTTTGCTGTGCAACTCGGTTGCAACCAGGTCCCCTTTTGGGGACAGCTATCCTGCTGTAACTGCCATCCTTCAGGATGAGGAGAACCCACAAGGATCATCAGGTCCAACTCCTGGCCCTGGACACCCCAAAAATCCCACCCTGTGCCCAAGAGCCCCTTCAGAGGAAGCTGCAGACCCCAGTGAGGTCTGACCTCTGTCTCCTCCAGGCTGAACAATCCAAGTGCCCTCAAGCTGCTCCTTCCCTATCTTCTGTCTCTCCTTTGAACACTCTCTAACAGCTTTAGATCTTATCTAAAGCTGCCCCAGCCCAGAGCAGACAGGACAATGCCCTCCCTGGCCTGGCTGGCACTGCTGGGGTGGTCCCTCAGGACAGGGATGTCCCTCCTGGCTCCAGGCACTGCTGACTCAGATCCAACAGGCCACGGACCAGCACTGCCAGATCCCTGCTGCTCTCTCACTCCCCAGTGTGTCCCTGCCTCCAGGGCTGCCCCATTCCAGGTGCAGGATGCAGCACTCTGTTAGTGTCACACAGCTGGGGAGTGCCCAGCCTCACAGAGCACATGGCACACTGCATCCCAGGCTGTCACACCTGTGTCACACAGCAAACAGAATGTTGGACTCCCAAGTGGTGGCCCAAAGCCTCAGCCCACCACGGATGGAGGAGGAAGCCCTGACCCACAGCTTCTCACTTTCCATCTCTCTGGGCCAGCAGCACTCAGGAAAAACCCACTCCACCTTCCACCCTGCACCCTGAGGGACAGCCCAGAGCTCTGGAAGTGCTTTGAAATACAAGTTGCAAAGGCAGAACATTATTCCCATTACGTTGCTTGCTTTCCCTAAGCCCTCCTCAATAACAGACAGGTGCACTAAGCTCTTTGCCAGGGAGCCACGTTGAGAGGAACAAGACCCTCGAGTTTTATGTTTTACCCCCTTTGTAAGCTCACAGTCACCTCTTAAGCTCGTAATAAAAGATTTTTTTTCAAAAATGATGGCACCTAGTTTCCAAGGCAGCAGGACTTTTAAGCCTGTGTTTGCAAGAGCCTGAGGAATTAGAGATGCCAAAAGGCACAGGCTGTACAAAACCCATCCCCTGTTCCTGCTGGATAGATCAAATAACACACTTGGAGTTTTTAATGCAACACGAGCT
This sequence comes from Spizella passerina, assembly GCA_013401375.1. NCBI lineage: Eukaryota > Metazoa > Chordata > Aves > Passeriformes > Passerellidae > Spizella > Spizella passerina. Next base: position 7,391 of record WBNQ01002787.1, read on the forward strand.
GCACGAGGAAGTGGCCAGTGATGCTGTACAAAAAATGTACAATGAGTGGGATAACAACTACAAATCCCTTTAATCTCTGGTCTTACCTCGACATCTCAGACTGTTTGGAGCCTGCAGGGATTATTGGAGACATGTGATTCCAGAATGGAAAGAGGGAGATGCTTCATGGTGTTCACTGACCACGAGTGGTCTGCTGGACCTCAGCTGCAGTGAGCACAGAATCATCTTGGTTGGAAAACTCCTCCAAGATCATCAAGTCCAACCTGTGACCGATCTCCACCTTGTCACCTAACCCCAAGCACTCAGTGCCATGTCCAGGAGATCCTTGGACACCTCCAGGGATGGGGACCCCACTGCAGCCTGGGCAGCCCCTTCGAAGGCCTGAGCCCCCTTTCCATGGAGAAATTCCTGCTGTGCCCACCCTGAGCCTGCCCTGGCCCAGCCTGAGGCCTGTCCCTGTTCCCTGGAGCACAGCCCGACCACCCCGGCTGTCCCCTCCTGTCAGGAGCTGTGCAGAGCCACAGGGGCCCCCCTGAGCCTCTTTTGCTCCAGGCTGAGCTGTGGGGACATCACAGCCCAGGCAGACCTGTGTCCTTTCACTGCAAATTACTGAAAAGCTCAAGGACTCAACTGGAACCCTGTTGGAAACCAGAACATCTCCCACTCCCTGCTTTCTCCTTTTATAAATGTCTATTTTCTTAGGCTAAACCACTTACTTATTCTCTCAGTCATACACAGCTCCCATTTCAGCTCAAAAACAGGTTCCTTTCCCATGGAAGAAAAAATAAAAATCAACTCTCCTCATTTCATAATTAATTTTTCTTCATGACTTTTCCCAGCAACACAACTCATTTTTTTCCCAAGTTCTCTATGAACTGATGAAAATGAAAATCCCCTCAGCCTCCCTGCATGCTCTCATGTGCATCACTTCTTTGTAGCTTAATTTCCCATTTTTAAAAGGAAGACATTTGCTTTCCTCCAACTTTTTTTGGTGGGGGGAGGGTGGAGAAGGAAGTTGGGGAAGTGAGCAATAAATATTATTTCATCATTAATACAACAACAATCTTGTGCACTGTGACACTGAGGTGCTAACAGAGGACAATAAATTCAGATTAATAATTAACATCCACATCATATCAAGCCATCTTGGTGCTCTCACTTCAACTGCTTCAGAAATCTTCCCACTTCTTTATTGCAAACACATGCAATAGGTCAATCAGTCCTTAAAACCACACACGCTGATGGAGACAGCACTGCTGGGACTCGGCAGGTAAAACTTTTGGCTGAAAAATGCACAGTTTGGCATCAGAAGTGGCGTACAGATGCCAGCACCAATGGAAATAAAAATGCAAGGTTCCTATTTGGGTTGCAAAGCCTGGAATATTTTATTTAAAAAGGAACCAAGTACAAGTTACTTACTGCTTTTGAGACCCTCCTGACCTGCACGTGGATGAGGATCAGGCACTGGAAGGAAGCAGGCAAATTTCCCATGTCAATTTCAGCGTGAAGAACCACTTTGATATTGACATTGAAAATTACAAGCTGACTTTACAGCATTTTCCAACCTCAGCATGAAGAAAGTGCAACAAGTTCTCCTAAAAACCCTCACTGATCCCATACACTTAAAGAAATGATGTGGTGGGCATAGTCATCATATGGCTTGAAAAACAATATCCTTAGATACTTTTATTATGGTCTTCAAGATACATGTTTTCAAGCTTTTCCTTCAAAACCAGGGAGGGCTAGAAACTTTATTTCAAAAACTTGATAGCCAAGAGTCTCACCTAATTATGTGAACTGGGGCTTCAATGGGAGAAGAAAAAAAGAGGGGGGGAAACAGAGAAAAGGAATGCAGGCATACAGAAATTTGTGTTAAAAAATATGATCACTGGCAAAACTTTACTTATTGTCCCAAACTTCTTGCTTTTTTCTTTCTCACTGGCTCTGTGGATGAATGCATTTTCCCCCCAAAATTTGTGCTGTAATCTTGTCCTCTAATCTCTTTAAGTTTTTTTAAGCGTTAAGGGAGTGGAAGACCACTAGAAAGTTGCCTCAATAGGGAAAGAAATAAGAAGAAGAAAGAGGAAAAATGTGAATGCAACAGGGACAAGCTCTTGGTGGGAGAAGGAAATAACAGGGAGGGGGGAAACTAAAAAAAAATAAGGAGGAAAGAGAAAAAATATAGGAAAGGGGAAGAAAAGTGGGAGAAAGTACAGGAAAGGGGTAGGAACATATAGGAAAGGGGAGAAAAGGAAATGTAGGAAAGGGGAGAAAAGGAAACGTAGGAAAGGGGGGAAAAGGAAAAATATAAGGAGGGAGGGAAGGAAAATAAAGGAAAGAGTGAAAGGGGGAAGGAAGATAAAAGAAAGGGAGAAAAAAGGAAAATAAAGTGAGGCAAAGAAAGGGGAGTGAAGGAGACTAATGGGGAGGTGAAAGTAATGGGGGGCTGGCAATGAAACTCGGGGCAAAAACCAAAACTAAGGGAGCAGGCGGCGTGATACTGATAGCAACGAGGGATGGTTTTAAAGTAAAAAATGAGAGATTTAGATCAGATTCAGAGAAGAAATTCTTGACTTTGAGGGTGCTGAGACCCTGGCACAGGGTGCCCAGAGCAGCTGTGGCTGCCCCTGGATCCCTGGCAGTGCCCAAGGCCAGGCTGGATGGGGCTTGGAGCAGCCTGGGATGGTGGAAGGTGTCCCTGCCCATGACAGGGGGTGGCACTGGATGGGCTCTGAGCTCCTTTCCGACCCAAACCACCCCGTGATTCTGCGGGCAAAAAATTAAAAAGGTTTAAAAAAGAAGGCGGAAAGCCTGCAGCTCCCTTGGCTCGGAGGAGAAGCCGCGGGCAGGGCTCGGCCCCCCCGGGCCGTGTCCGGGGCCGTGTCCAAGGCAACGCCGCGGCCGCGGGCGGCTCGGGCCGGGCCCGTGCCGGTGTCGGTGCCGGCCCAGCGAACTCAGGCTCGGTACCCCGGGGCTCCAGGGACGTGCCGGTGCCGGCCCAGCGGGATTCGGGCTCGGTTCCCCTCGACCCCGGCTCCGCCTCGGTGCCGGTGCGGCTCTCGGCGCTCAGCATGTCCCAGAAGTGAGTAGCCCGGGGCTGCAGCGGGGCTGAGGGCGAGAATCCTCTCAGAGGGCTGGGACACGGCCCGGGGGGAGGCGGATGGGTGCACCCACAAAGCCACCGCGTCCTCTCAGGAAAACCAGGCAAATGTTAATATTATTCACTCAGACCCTCTGCTCAAAAAGGTCCTCTCTCTTAAAGCCCACTGTTAGTGAAAATCGCCTCAGAGAGGGGTGAGGAGACACAGCCCGGGGGGAGGCGAGTGCACCCCACAAAGCCACTGCGTCCTCACAGGAAAACCTCTTAAATGTTAACATTATTCACTCAGACTTTGTGCAAAAGGTTCTTCTCTCTTTACTGTTCATGAAAATCGCCTCAGAGGGGTGAAACATGGTCCGGGAGGAGGCGGGCAGGTGCACCCACAAAGTCACCGCATCCTCACAGGAAAGCCAGGCAAATGCTAAAGTTATTCCCTCAGACCCTTTGCTCAAAAAGTTCCTCTCTCTTACAGCCCACTGTTTGCAAAAATCGCCTCAGAGGGGTGAGGAGACACAGCCCGGGAGGAGGCAGGCCGGTGCACCCACAAAGCCACCGCATCCTCACAGGAAAACCTCTTAAATGCTAACTTTATTCTGAGTTTTTAACATTAGTCTGAGTTATTCACTCAGACCTTAGTGCAAAAGGTTCCTCTCTCTTTACTGTTCGTGAAAATCGCCTCCAGAGGGGGTGAAACACAGCCCGAGGGGAGGCGGGTGCACCCCACAAAGCGACCGCGTCTACTTAGGAAAACCAGGCAAATCTTATAATTATTCACTCAGACCCTTTGTGCAAAAGGTTCCTCTCTCTTACAGCTCTCTTAAGGGGTCAGGGCTTCCTCCTCCATCCATGGTGGGCTGAGCCTTTGGGCCACCACTTGGGAGCCCACCATTTGTGAAAATCGCCTCAGAGGGGTGAGATACAGCCCGGGGGAAGGCAGGTGCACCCCACAAAGCCACCGCGTCCTCACAGGAAAACCAGGCAAATGTTAATGTTATTTACTCGGGCCCTTTGTGCAAAAGGTTCCTCTCTCTTATAGCCCACATCTTGTCTTGTTTCCCCCTAGTAATTTTAGCACAGTGCAAAGCTTTACAAGTTTGTCTGCAAAAATGACGCCAGACAATGACAGCATTGGAGCAAAGTGCCTGCAAAGAGCTGTGCTCATTGCCCCAGAAACACCACTCGAAGCCCAGCAAGTATTATTATTGTTATTATTATTGTTATTGTGCTGCAGTGCTGGGAGCTAAACTGTGAGCATCTTCCATAATATCATCCCTCACTGTTGTGCTGTTTGCTGCTCCCAGCAGCACAGCCCAGTTTGTGGAGGCTCTTTTTCCCAGTTCCAAGCTGGGTATGGCTTATTCAAGTTCACTGAATAATAGTGCATTAGAAAAAAAAATAGAAAACACCTCGGGGTGGTTTTGCTACCTCCTTCTGCTCCTCTCCTTCACACCCAAACCTGACCATATCCAAACTGCAGGTTTTGAGCAAAGCCTTTCCTGGCATCTTTCCCATGGTCTCCCTCCTCTGGCATCAGTGGCACCAACCTCAAAACCCACTGCTTCTTTTGCCCAGTATCCCATTTCCAAACTCACACCTTTTTGCCAGGGAAAACTCCCTCAGATTCTAAACCATCCTTCCAAATTCAGAACCGGAGCAGCTCTCCTTGTCACCCGCACCTTGGGTTTCATAGAGCTATTAAGGATGGGCAAGATTGCAAAATCACCAAGTCCAACCTTTTTTCAGTGAAAAACGTTTTCCTAATAACCAATCTGAACCTTCTTGGCTTAACTTGAGGCCGTTTCCTCTTGTCCTAGTGCTGGGAAAAGAGGCTGAGCCCCAGCTGACCACAACTCTCTTTCAGGCAGCTGCAGAGAGCAATAAGGTTTCCCCTGAGGTTGTTTTCTCCTCTCTTGCCTCCACACATTGGCAGCCCTAGACAGATACTTCTCCACTGTCTTCCAGCCAGGCAGCTCCTTGGTTCAGGAGAGGAAGGTGAGAGGAATGAAGAACAACATCCCCAAGGGCAGGGCAGGGACTTTCTGGGGGCTGTGTCCAAGGACAGACCCATCTCAGCCTGCAGCTGGAGGAAAGCTTGGTTAGATCCCTGGTGCATCCAGTGCAGGCCTTGTATAAATCCTGCCTAACACTCTCATGGAATCAGTTAAGTGAAGTTCACAGGGTAGTGGAGAGTTGTCTGAATTGTGCTCTTTAAAAGGAAAAAAAAAAAAAAGAAAAAAGAGATAAAGGAAGAAAGAAAAAAAACCCACAAAAGCAGTGTTTGACCTCTTCTTCAGAGTTATCTCAGAATCTGTCATTCCTACTCAGTCTATGGATCATGGCTGCTGTTATTTGAGCCAGATTAACACCAAAGGAGTCAAACTGAGCATAGCTGGAAAAATACTTGTGCTTCAACTGGTTTGCCTCGGTTTAGTTTTAACAGAGACAGGGCTTTTAGCATTTCCTATGGCATTGCCAGCACTGAACAGCAAATCCATATAAACAGGATCATATGCCCATGCCCCATGACAAGAGCACACATCCACTCCTGTTTCTGAGCAAGGTGCTGCTCAGGGACTCCAGTTTGGTGTTGAAGCCCCTTGGCTCAGGTTGCTATAATGACACTGTAGCTGTGCACAGCACAGGATTTACAGCTGGGCTAATCCAGCCCTTCCTAAACACGAGCCAGAGTTGGATCTCAAATAAGTTACCGAGGCTACTGTTAAGGTGGTTGGTTGCAGTGAGGTTATGCTGGCTGTGTACCATAAATCAGAGTTGTTCAGGTTGGAAAAGCCCTCTGAGATCATCACATCCAAGCCTCAACCCAGCGCTTCCAAGGCCACCACTAACCCAAGTCCCCAGGTGTCACATCCAAATGGCTTTTAAATCCATGCAGGGATGGGGACTCCACCACCTTCTTCTTTCCATGAAGAAATCTTTGTTAATATCCAGTCTATCCTGTATCCTCCCTGTAGCTAACTCCCAGTGGGGTTGGTAAGAAGGCTGGAGAGGGACTTTTCATCCAGGTATAAAGTAATAGGACAAGGAGGAATGGCCTTAGGCAGGAGGGCAGGCAAAGATGGGATATTGAGGAGAAATTCTCCCCTGTGGGGGTGGGCAGGCCCTGGCTCAGGGTGCCCAGAGCAGCTGTGGCTGCCCCTGGCAGTGCCCAAGGCCAGGTTGGATGGTGTTGGAGCAGCCTGGGATAGTGGGAGGTGTCCCTGCCCATGGCAGGGGTGGGATGAGATGATCTTTGAGCTCCTTTCCAACCCAAACCATTCCATGATTCTGTTATTCTACAAACCTTCCCTGGTGCAACTCAAGGCCACGTCCAAGGTATTTTAAATGCCATGTGATAAAAATTACTTCCAACAGCCTGCCTTAGCTGAAGGCAGTGAGACAAATAGACAATAATGCAAGGGGGTTATGAGAAAGAGCTTTGGTTCTTCAGAAATAGAAATGCCACACAGCTGTCCTTGTTCTGAGGCACGTTCACCATCCTCCAGGTGCTGTGATTCTCAGAGGCGTGGGCTAAAGCAGCAGGTTTAATTCCCCTGCCTCAGGAAGCTGTGTCAGGGCAGGGAGGGTGCTCAGAGTCAGCAGTGCTCTCTTAGGGTCACTAAGTGCAGCAGGCAGCCAAGGGAGCAGCCAGCATGTCCAGACATGCCTGGGATTTTCCAGGGACAGTCTCAGCCTCAGAGGGAACAGAGCCATCAAGTGCAGGGTGATTAAAAAGTGCTGGGGTATCTCACTTCCCAAAGCACTCAGCCCCAGCATTTGCATGCAGATGTACCTTCTGTTCCAGACACTGGAGATTCACAGAGATGCTGCTGCATTTATGTTTTCCTGCTGTTTCCTCCTCTTTTATGGATTTGTTTACCCTCTCCTTGACCCCTGGGATCCTGACCAGTGATTTCTTACCTTGCCCCTGACAGCCCTAGCCCAGACACGTTCAAAGCCAAGCCTTGGCACTGCTACCACTCCTGCCAGGTTTTAATCAGCTACAAGACATTTGCCACTGCCACCAAGGAGCTTTAAACAATCAAAGCGCTTTAAAATTTAATCTTGTGTCACAAATAGAATTTATATTAATTCACTGGTTAAATATTGATCTAAGACAAGATCCTGAGCATCTCCCTTCCAACAGAAACAGCCAAAGCACAGCTCTCTGTTTTACATCACATCCCCGAGGCTCAGCTGAAGAAAATTAAGGTTGCAACACCCAAATGTGAAAAAATGTCAGTGCAACTTCTAATCCCCCCTGCTGTCCCCCCTCACGTTCTGTGGCTGCATTACCATGCAGTTTCTGATGCTGTGATCACATCCTATTCCCTTCCCACGGGGCCCCAGCCTCATGCAGCCATTGGCCCGTTGTTGAATATTTCTTTTTATCCCCTCATTCAGCGTCTGGCCCCAGGCCATATTCTTCAAATTCCAACCAAACGCCACAATTATTAGCTTCCTCCTGGGCATTCCTTGCATGTTCTCTCTCATACATCTCCCAAGCAGTCACAGATTCATCTTTGCCCCTCTTTCCACCCCTGGTGAGCATTAGCACATCATCTTGCTTATGTTAAAGCAGGAAATCAGAGACAGGATCAAATTGATCACAGCTAAGACTCAAAGCTACAACTCCCTCCTGTGCCTCCCTTCATCCTTAATGAGCAGGTAGGGAAAGATCTTGTGTATTACTCCTTCAGTGTCTCCTCTGGGAAAAAGCATTGTCAGTGGAAATATCCCAGCAGCACTTGTGCTGGAAAACAGGGAAAGAAAAGGCTCCAGTTTTCCAAGAAACTGAGTAGATGGTTAGAGTTTGAGCCTAAAGCCTCCTGCTCCTGGCAGGGATAGAGCAGCATCCAGCCCTTTATGTATGGAATTGTAGGCAGCTGGATGGGTAATTGCTCCTTCCTGTCCTAAGGAAGAGAGGGGTAAAAGGAAGAAGATGACACAGGATGGTTAAAGCTGAAATAAACTTTGTTGTCAGAAGCAGTGAGGTGTGTTATGGGCAAATACTGCTGGGAAGGAAAAATTCTGCTTGCAAAGGAGAGGAGGCTGCTGTTCATGTAACACACAATATTTTGGGGTGGGAAAGCCCACCTCCTTCCATGGGCAGGGACACCTTCACCCAGCCAAGGCTGCTTCAAGTCCCATCCAGCCTGGCCTTGGACTCTTCCAGGGATCCAGAGGCAGCCACAGCTTTTCTGGGAAACCTGTGCCAGGGCCTGCCCACCTTCACAGGGACAAATTTCTTCCCAATATCCCATCTATACCTGCCCTCTGGCAGTGGGAAGGCATTCCCCCTTGGCAATAGTCTCTGTCCATCTTTCTTGCAGGTTCCCTTCAGGTACTGGCAGGCCACAGTCAGGTCACACCAAAGCTTCTCTTCTCCAGCATTCCCAATTCTCCCAGCCTTTCCCCATGGAGCTGCCCCATCCCTCTGCTCATCCTGGTGCCTCCTCTGGACTGTCTGCAGCAGCTTCAGGTCCTTCCTGTGCTGGGGCAGCTCTGCAGGTGGGGTCTCACCTGAGCAGGGCAGAATTCCCCCTTTCCTGCTGCCCACACTGTGGGATCAGCCCAGGGCACAGCCCAGGCAGGAGCTGAGGGATAGGAGGGCAGCTTCTGGAGCATTTGACAGCTCAAAATAGCTTTTCCCACACCTTAATTGCTTTGTCATTTAGGAAAACATTGGTTTAAAAAAAAAACATGAAAGAAAACAGTTCTTTTTCCTGCCAGCCTTGTGAGTTAGGCTGGAGCAGGTGCTTGAGACCTGCTGAGGTGTGTTGCTGCTGCTGCTGCTGCTCCATGGAGCTGCTTCCTTGCCTTCCCTGCGGTGTCCCATTACATTTCTGCCACACAAATCTTTTATTCCCCCTTCACTTTCTGTCATAGTACCCAGGACTGAAATTGGAGATGACAGAAGCACAGAGCTGTTCACGTTAACAATGCCAGCAGGCTGTGTGTTTTCTTCTCTTGTCACAACCAAAGCCTACTGAGGTTTAGCCTTTATTTTCCCCCAAATGCTTCCAACTCTGTAAAACATCGTGGCTGGAGCAAGCCTGCTTAAAAAGTCATCTGGCAGAGTCACATTCACCACCAGCTGAGAAGTTTGGCATAATTGTGAGACTAATCTTATTTTAGAAGCAAGGCAGGCTTAAACAGGCTCATGAGCCTGAACTGCTCCAGACTGCAGGCTAAAGGCTTTGAAATCAGCAATTAATTCCAACAACATTTCAGGCAATTTGGTTCACAGGATCAGTGCTGAGTTGGAAGGGACCCACCAGGGCCATTGATCCAGCTGCTGGGCCTGCACAGGACACCCCAGGAACCCCACCCTGTGCCTGAGAGCATTGTCTAAGCACTTCTTGAGCTCAGACACGTTTTGTTGTAAGGCCACTCTGATCTCTGATTCTGCCTGCACCTCTCCAACACAAAAAATGTTTGCCTATAATAGGGCAAAAGAGAAAAGGGGGGGCTACTCCTATAATGTAATCACCCCACAACACCTGTAAAGGAACAGGTAACTGCTGACCTGGATCAGCCAGCATCACCCTAAGCCTGATGATTTTTAGAAAGAGAGAAGTAAAAAAAAAGCAGCAGCAGCATTAAAAACCCTTTTTCCTCTCAGGGCCTCACTTTCCCCTCTCAACCTTTGTCTCTTGTTTCTTTATTTTCCAGAGGCTGCAGGGCAGGGTTTCCCTCCCCCGTGTTTGCCCAGGGCTCAGCACAATGCCTGACCTGTCAGGCTCCCAGTGTGGCCAGGGGACCCCGAGCTGTGGCCCCTGCGTGCACTTCCTTGTCACCAGCCCTGCATCTGTGTCCCTGCAGCCTCTGTGTCCTGTGCCAGGCTCCCTGAGCCCTGCTCCACATCCCTGGAGCTGTCACAAACCCTGGGGCACTTTCTCCAGTCCCATTGCTGAGAAAGAAATACAAGGTGGCTTTGCAGTGGTAGCTGAGGTTCCTTCAGCAGCGTTTTAACACACACAATTTAGAGTTCCTTTAATCACACAGGAGTTCCCAAACGAGGCGAGGAAAGCTGGAGTCAGAGTCAAATGGTTTCCCTTCCACCTCCTTCCATCCATCAGGATAAACCAGGGAGACCCAGGCACACTGCACTACTGCAGCTTTAGCATGGGAAAGCAGGAGATATTGCTGAGGGCAGCCCAAAAAAAGCAGGCAGCAAAGAAGCCAGGGTTCAGCCCATGCTCAAATCCAGAGACAAGATGTGCCATGTCCTGGAATAACAGGGGCAGTGTTCCCTTTGGCAGGGAGTGAAACCCAGAGACGCTCTGGGGGGAAGAAGAAAAGGCACACAAAGGTGACCCCACTGATGGCAGATTGCTGCCCTGGCTCAGGAGTGGCCTGAGGGACAGCTTGCATGCTCAGCACAAACCCTTCCAAGAGGGGCATGCTTCAGCCTTAAAACCAGCCCAGCACCAGTGAGCAGGCTCACCTCAGCTGGACTGCAAACCAACAGGCTTTTCCAAGTGTTGGGAGAGATGGGGCAAGCAAACATGCAGACTTAGAGGGCCCTACAATACCAAAACAAGGCATGCACAATTTGGCAGGATTTTAAACATCTCTTTGTAACTTCAGCAGGAGAAAAACCCTGTGTTGTTAAGCTTCACTCTAAATAAGGAGAGCAGGCTTTATTTTGAGCAATAAAAGTGAGATTTTAACTGGCAATCAGGCTATGGGCAAAAGAAATTCTTAAGCCCATGTTTTAGACTCTGTTTCTACTCTGTGGGAGGGAAGAGAAAGGACATCAGTGAGGAGTTAAAGCTCTGCCCTTCCCTCCAAGCTGTGAGCTGCCAGAAATCACTCTGGGGACTCTGGAGTTCAGTCACTTGATGTGCTTCTTCCTCATCCCATTACAGCATTGCTTATTTCCCCCCTAACACCCCTATTTGGGAGTTGCTATGACAATTTGTAGCATTACTTACAGTGCTGTATGCACAGAGAGATCAGGAGACTGCTTTCTTTCCCAGGATTTTATTTTCTTAAGCCTTGAATAAGAAAGTCAAGCTCATTACCTGCACTAATAGGTGAGTTAGTGTCTATAATCCAACCTAAATCTGGTGGGATATCCTTGGGCACAGACACAGCTCAGAACAGAGCCTACAAGGTGGACCAGTCACAGTAAATAAAAGCCCAGTGCATTCAATGCTACATTGTCCTCCCCTTGCAGTGTGTGGAAGCAATTTTGAGGCAGTTCACAATTTAATGCAAAGGGGCACTGAGCAAATAGGCAAAAATTCCAACAGGGACTTAGGGATCACTCGGTGTCTGATTCACAGGCAAGGAGAGGCAGTGCTCTCCTTTGCTTTTAAGGCGTAACCTTGAAGTTATTCCTCCTGACTACCCCTGAGCACATTTGTCTCTAAAGCTGAAAGGCTGCTCTGTTTCACAGCAGCCCTGCCAAGTGCCCCAAAAGGAGCTCTAAACACCAGGCACATCTCACCCTTTAGACTAGTCCAGAAGGGCTCTCATTTGGACCTGGAATAACCATTTTAATCCATTTTGTGGATGTATCCTCTAGTTTTTAACCAGGGTGAAGCAGTATAACACCCAAATCAGATTTCTGCTTGGCCTGTACCCATCCCATGCCTAAGAAACTTGGGGGTCAGGTCCCCAAGGTGTCAGTGACCCCGAACACAGAAGGTACATAGAATTATCAGCTACAAATTTACCACTTTCACATCCACCTTTTCCTTCAGCACTTCATTTTCCAGTGGGCCCATCCTTTCTTTTGCCCACAATCATCCCATAATATCCATAGTCTTAACATCTGACCCCCAGCAACCGTGCCTGCAATCATCCCTGTGCTTATCTGATAAACGAATGCTTTATGGAAGCAATAATGTCCTATCTGCAGTGCCTCATGGTAACATCCTGCAGCCCCCTCCTCTCCTCCCTCCAGCAGCCATTCCCAGTATAAAAAGAAACTGGATATGAGCTGGCTCAGCAGGAGGAACCACTTGACATTGCTCACTCAGAGAAGGCAGATTATTGTAAATCGGTCACTGCTCCGTGCACAGAGTAACCTGCACGGGAAAGGCTCCAGCCCCAGCATCCCCAGGGCTCATCAATCAGCGGGATGGCTGTGGGGACACCCCACAGGGCTGGGCTTCCTCCGAGGCTGACAAGCTCTGCCCTATCCGTGAGAAATCACACAAAGTACGCAGGACAGCGCGCGTTTCCTCCCGCGCTGGAAAACCCGCGTGTCTCACATCCTTCCGTGCCCTGGCTCCAGCCCTGCTGGCCTTGCTCGGCCCCATCTCCTCCCCTCGGCCGGGTTTGTTCTGTTTATCTCCTGCACCTGGCTTAATTGCTGCAATTGACTGATACGGGTGGTGCAGTGGGATGTAAATGAAGTAGGAAAAAAGGGAAGGGGAAAGAGCTGGGTGGGCTGCAGAAGCACTAGGAAAAGCAAGGCCAGCTGCATCCTGCAGAAAGCCAGGTCAGCTGAAGTGTGTGATACGCCCTCTGAAACGTGAATGGTGCAAATTCAATAGCAGGCTTTGGTTGTTGGTGTTTGTGCTGACTGCAGGGGGGAGTCCCACAGCCCTGTCACCACCCAGGGCACCCTGCACTCGGGGCGCTCAGGGCTGGAGTTTGTCCTGTCCCACCCCACACATCCCTCTTGCAGCACAAACCTTGGGTCACTCTGACCTCCAGGACTGGCAATGATAAGATCAGCTCACAGAGCTCCAACATTTATTGTCATGCACAAACAATGCTAATAACATCTGTCCAGCTTTCTGGTCGGGATAAATAAACCAACACTCCCCCAATGCAAGGTCTGCTCTCAAAGCTCATCTGACAAAGGCAGGGCCTTTTGCTGTTCTCATCCCTCTTTGAGAAGCTCTAGGAACAGCAACTTGGTTCAGCAAGGATGGGTCTAGATTGCACCATTGAAGCCTTCATTCCTGGGATTAAGGAGTAAGTCAGCTGTCCCTGTTTCCATAGCCACTGTTTTCTCCCAATGAATGAATGGTTTTCTCCCAACACAACCATGGCTCAGCACAGAAGGAATTTCCTTGTTCTGTTCCTAGAGAGGCATTTTCAAAGATGTAGGATTTTTTAAACACTTTTCACTGCCAAGAGTCTCCATCTGGCAGAGGAGAACAGGGCCTAAAAGTGTCTTCACTGCCACAGGTGTTTTTAACACCTTTTCATGACAAACCTGCTGTTTGAGCCCTTCTCTGAATAAAAACCTCATGGCTCATTTCTTGCTCCTTTAGGCTCATCCCCCAGGACATTCTGATCTGCTTTTCCCATGAAAAGCCACTGACAGCCAGTCCATGCTCACCTCAGAACTCCACCTATTCCCACCAAAACTACCAAGTGAGCAACATTACTGCTCCTGGTCATGGAGATGGCCTGAGGTGACAGCTTCCATGCCACATAATCCCACAGCCACCACACCAGACATTTAGCAATTCCTTGGAGCGCAGCAGTTGCTACCACAGAAATAAATCAAATTATTTTCCTTACCTCATATTTGAATTAGGGCCTTCAGCTTCACTCCAGCATTTGCACTAACCCCACCCTTACCCTGCAGCTAATGCCAAGCAACCACTTCAGAAAGACAGAACAGCTTTAGAAACACGAATTGGTCCAGATCCCAAAAGTGCAGAGCTTCAAAGAGTCCTTCCCCCTATTAATAGGGGGAAGAACTATTAAAATGCCTATTAAAAGGCATTGGAGGGAGACACCTTTTCAATTAAACCATCTTCTCAATTAGCACAGCTGAATAAAACTCCTGGCACTGTTGGGGGTTGTAACTTCAAGCACTTGAAGGATGCTTCAAGCCTTTTAGAATGAAGCTGGAAAGCTTTAAAGTATTAAGCTTGTTTTAATAAAACAAATCCAGAAACTTCTGCTAATGGTTTTCAAAATACTTTGTAGTAAAAAACTGTCACAGACATATTTTCT
>WBNQ01002788.1:0-11122 GCA_013401375.1 Spizella passerina
GACAAGGGATGTTGGATCCTGCAGCAGCCACTGCTCAGACTGTGTTATTTGCAGGACCACAGCAGCCATGTGTGTGTGCTTCTTGGCTTCCTGACAGTGCCAGACCTCCCAGCAACATTTGGGCACGTCCTTCTGGAGCAGCAGAGAGCCAGGACAGTGCACATCTGCATCTCAGCTACACCACAACAGGGGTGTGAGAGACAGAAACCAAATGAGCTCATTTCATCCTGGATACATGAGACTTGACAAGCCTATTAAAGGGCTGTAGCCTACTGTGTCTCATTATGAAAAATTAGTGCTGTCCTATAAAAATACTGGAGACAGTGTGTCACTTAAGGGAAGAATGTCTTGAGGATATGGTCTTTTCTTAATAGGCCCTACATCATCAGGGACATCCATACATCAGGAGTGAGCCAAGGGCATTTGGGCCTGGGAGCTAGTATCACTCAAGTCTGACACCTTTAGGACACTCTGGTTTGCCCACCTCTTCCTGCTTGAATGAGGAGCAGCTGCAGTAGCCAGGGGTTAAATGGACCAAAGAAGAATTTTGCTTGCTTTTTGCAGTGTCTCTATGAAAAATGCAGTAAGAAAAAACAATAGGTTGGATTCAAACAGAAAGAAAACTGTATAAAGGTTTTCAGCAAAATAAAAGTAAACCACAACTATTTCATCTTGGCCAAACCCAAATTGGGTCCATTCAAACACAGTGTTTTTCTTCTCTGGATTATTCAAACTGCTGCCTAATCTTTTATTTTTAGTGTAGATCAGTGTTAATGCCATTTCTAAAAACAAAGGTATTTCTCTGAAAAAAATGTCAAAATTAAATATTTGGGTGTTTCAAAAATTAAATAGTTCAATCAAATCCAAGATGTTTTGACATTTACAATAATTCTTAGCTCTTTTCCCTCCAGGTTTTTGGGGGGCTTAGTGGTTTGGATTTTTTGCTCTAATTCTTTACCATACTTGGACTAAGCATATCCATAATTTTGGCTTTTTCATTTTCTCCCCACCTCAGACCCTGCCACACCTCTTTTAGTGTTTGTTAAGGGGTTAGCTCCACTTGTCAGGTTAAAGCTTCTCATGGCTCTGGGGACTGACCCAGTGTAAAAATAAGAATAAAAGTGTTTTTCACTGTGTCTCTTCCCCAGTATTTGGGAAAGGTTCAAGGAACTCAAACATCTCAGTGTCATTTAGCACCACGAGAAAACAAACACAGCTCCGTGTAAGCAAATGATCAATAGAAAGGCAAAGGTGAGTCCAGCTAAGCTGTGCATCTTTACTGGAGGAATGCAAAAGCCACATGGGCAAAATGAAACCACCAGTCCCTGCTGAAGCTCAGTAAAGCCCTACCAAGAAAGCCATGGCTGTAATGAGGAGAGGAGCAGCAGCAGCATCTCATGCAATAAGAGGCATTGGTCAGCACCCTCAGACATCAGACCTTCACATCTCAGGTGTGTTCAAACAAGGGTTAACTCAGTGCCTTTTTCTGACCTCTAGTCTTATAATTAAAGTGAAAAGATTTCTCCTGCCAGTTACTTAGGAATGTTGCCTTCCAGACAGGCAGAGGAAAGAACACACATATGACAGCTGGAAGAGAAACCAAAGCGCTTTGCCTCACAAAAGAAAATACAAATGAGCAATCTGAGTGCCATCAAACCTGCTGTGAGAGAGAAAAAGAGAGAGAGAGGTAGGATCAAATCTCTTGTTAGACCTTAAGCTCTCTGGAATTAGGCCACTTTAAGAAGTAAAAGGACTAGAGTTTAAAGGATTCTGAGAATTTCCCATTTCTTGAGATAACTATGACCTTTACAAAGAAAACTACAAAGAACCCAGAGCATAAAGGAATGAGACTTCTGTGTCTTTCCCTTTCTTTTTCTTTCTTTCTTTTCTTTACTTTTTTTCCCCTTTCTCAGCTTTCTTTGTGGAAACAGGTAATTGTGCTGCCCTTTCTTGGAAGATGCAGTCCTCCTTCAGATGGAGCTTTATAATAAAAGTGCCAGTACTGCTGCCCTTGGCCTGAAAATTTGCATGGAGAGAATACAGCTGTGTGAGACTCATCATTAAAAAAACCTGCCTTTACAGCATGCTCTGGAGCACAGGTAGAAAAGATAAAACTAGTAGGGTCAACTCCAGCCTAAGTCTGTTGAAGTCTTAGCCTAAATCCACTGATGTCCAAGTCAAGTGCCCCGATGAAAATGGACAATTGCTAGCACAGGTTATTACCTCTATTCATATGCCTCACGGCTACACAGGCATGAAGTGGTACACAGTGCCCATTTCAGTTCCTCTGGGAGCTAGTACCTTGTGTCCACTGATGCTCCACCCAGAGGTGAACCAAATCCACCTGCTGGCATGTACACACTGTGCCCTTCTGTCAGTCTGCCACAAAGGTTTACAGGCTTCAAAGAAAATGCTTGGAAGAAATTCCCTATAGCTGCAACTAGCTATAGAGATGTAACTACAAGCTGCTAAATGTGTGCACCACAGAAAGCAGGAGGATGAGAAGGGAAAAGGAATTTAAACAGTTTGCTTGCTATGGAGAGAAAGGCTATTTATCTCTTCCACACATCCAGACACAGAGCACACTGTGTGGTCACAGGAGTACGGAGCACAGCACACCCATCACATGTGGACACCAAAGGTACTCCTTGTGGCACCCCTGCACACAAGGCTTTCACAGGCACACAAGGGACTGGAAACACTCAGAAGGACACCCTAAATGGAGGCAGTCAAAGCTCAGACTTGCACAGACAGCTGTTACCAGAAACTCAAGTGTGAATAAAAACTCCTGTGAGCATGCAGTCATTTGCACAGGCCCAGACAATTCCAGGCATGCATGTCTGCAGCCAGACACATTGTACAAGGTACCCACACTCTGAGTGACAGACTTCATACACCATCTCATGCTCTCAGGAACATACTCATGTTCCAAATCTCAGCAAACTTATGTATAGTGACTGATTCATACAGCAGCACAAATGTAAACCTCTTCCAAATAGACTTCCACACAGACTCAGTAATAAACATCCACACACACCATTGAACAATTTATCTACACCCACAGGTATTCCTGGCCACAACCCATGCAGGCACAGAGAAATGGAACAGTTGCCCAGCCAGATGCAAATCAGTCATAGGCATAGGAATACCTGCTCACCAGACTGCTACCAGGAGTCACAAACCTCACTGGGCAAAATCTGCCTAGCTCTTAGGAACTCACCCCTCCTCTTTGAGGTTCTGCTTCTTCATCCACTTGGTGTTCTTTGTCTTCAAAAGCTCTCTCCCTCTGAAGCTCTGTTCAAAGAAGAATAACACAGCTGAACTAATAGCCTAACACAGAGCTGTCTGATGGCCTCCCTTTCATGCTTGCCTCTTGGCCACGTGGACGAATGCATATTTAGCTGCCAGTTGCAGGACAATAAAAAAAAAACATTAGAAGGTAAATGAAAGGGAGAAAAATTCCAGGGCTAAATCTCTCATTAGGTGCCAGGCAGCTAAAATCAACAGNCTAATCCAGCAGCTTCAGAGGATTAAATAGGTGCATTCTAATCACAGGCTCAGAGCAGCCCCACTCAGTATGCACAGAGCTGCCCCGTGTTCAACCGTGTCTAAGGGATCCCAGGAAAAGTATCTTCCTTCAGATGAAAAACATAATTTGGGTTTTGATCATCTGCTGCCATGTATGATGTCCTGGCTGGTTCTCCCTCCCTAGATTTTGGCCTACACATCCCAGGTAAATTCTACATTCATGTCTCTTGAAGCCTTTTCCTGCAATGCTACCTGGGGAAGACACAAGTTTTCATTGCTCTACCAGCATTCTGTGTGCTGTGCTTTGCTACTTAACTGTTGATGAACCAATCTTGAGGTGGCAGCACTGAAGACATAACGCAGGGAAGAGTGGGGTTCTCCCACTAAGACATGTTATTCAAAGTAAAATGCTTTTGTTTTTCCTTAATTTTTTTTATCATGGACAATTAAAGAATGCTGATGTTACACTGCTTGTAAAGCAAGTAGGTCTTTTCTCCGTCCATCACAAATTATTTTCACATACCAATGAAAAAATTACTTCTTGGAATGAAAAAAAACCAAATAAAATTACAAGCAAACACATATTTTCTTGCAACAAGGGTAAAATTCATTAATTGTGTCACTAATCATTGGGTTAACTCCACTCCTGGAGTGGCTGAGACTGAATCAATCCCATTACATCTGCTGCAAGACTGAACTCTTATGATAGGTAAGAATAGAGCTGGGTGATCCAGCACATTAAAAACATCATAATTTGTCAGAATGAAAAGCTAATTAACACATACTTTTCTAAATGAATAAATTTTTAAAAAGCAAACAAACAAACAACTCAAACACACAACAGGAAATACAGTCATTTTTCCCCTTCTCTAATCCAAAAAATGTCTTTTGGCATTCCTTGAAACCAAACATTTCATCTGGGGATGTTATACTGAATGTTTCAGAGCCTTGTTTCTGCCTGTGCTGGAACTGATCTGTCACAACACCTGGCTGCTCTCTGGCTTTCACCCTGCACTATTCAGCCCAGTCAGTGCAGATCTGCAGTGTATTATTGGAAACGTGTCTCCGACAAGCAGATAAATCCATGAGAGCCACTGGTACCGTGCATCCAAACTACAACTCCCATGAGGCACTGCAGCCCCGTGGGCGGGCACCACTTGGTTTCAAATAAATGTACAGCAAAATGCTTTGATTCATTTCAGCAAGTGCAAATGTTTGAACCAATCCAAGTCAAAACATTCTGTTCAGAGTCTAACATTTTTAAGCTGTCAAAGTTTTATTTATTATAGTAAAGGAAATGGTGTTTTCCCTCAGAGAATCATTTCCATGGGAAAACTCGTGCCCAGGGAAGATCTGGAAGANAAGGTACCCACACTCTGAGTGACAGACTTCATACACCATCTCATGCTCTCAGGAACATACTCATGTTCCAAATCTCAGCAAACTTATGTATAGTGACTGATTCATACAGCAGCACAAATGTAAACCTCTTCCAAATAGACTTCCACACAGACTCAGTAATAAACATCCACACACACCATTGAACAATTTATCTACACCCACAGGTATTCCTGGCCACAACCCATGCAGGCACAGAGAAATGGAACAGTTGCCCAGCCAGATGCAAATCAGTCATAGGCATAGGAATACCTGCTCACCAGACTGCTACCAGGAGTCACAAACCTCACTGGGCAAAATCTGCCTAGCTCTTAGGAACTCACCCCTCCTCTTTGAGGTTCTGCTTCTTCATCCACTTGGTGTTCTTTGTCTTCAAAAGCTCTCTCCCTCTGAAGCTCTGTTCAAAGAAGAATAACACAGCTGAACTAATAGCCTAACACAGAGCTGTCTGATGGCCTCCCTTTCATGCTTGCCTCTTGGCCACGTGGACGAATGCATATTTAGCTGCCAGTTGCAGGACAATAAAAAAAAAACATTAGAAGGTAAATGAAAGGGAGAAAAATTCCAGGGCTAAATCTCTCATTAGGTGCCAGGCAGCTAAAATCAACAGTATAACACCAGGGCTGAACTTGGCCCAGCATGGTGTTTTGATGAACTAAACAATTAAGAAATATCTCCCCAGCAGATCTATTCTTGTGGCAGAGTATGTGAGGAACACACAGATCCATGTTAAGAGTTCTATCGCCACCATTACATGCTGGAGAATAGCATATAATTAATTATAATGATGGCAAAGATTAGATCCAAATTCCTGAACACAGTGTGTACACAGCCCAAACAGACAAAATAAATCAGATTTCCCATACCCTAATCCAGCAGCTTCAGAGGATTAAATAGGTGCATTCTAATCACAGGCTCAGAGCAGCCCCACTCAGTATGCACAGAGCTGCCCCGTGTTCAACCGTGTCTAAGGGATCCCAGGAAAAGTATCTTCCTTCAGATGAAAAACATAATTTGGGTTTTGATCATCTGCTGCCATGTATGATGTCCTGGCTGGTTCTCCCTCCCTAGATTTTGGCCTACACATCCCAGGTAAATTCTACATTCATGTCTCTTGAAGCCTTTTCCTGCAATGCTACCTGGGGAAGACACAAGTTTTCATTGCTCTACCAGCATTCTGTGTGCTGTGCTTTGCTACTTAACTGTTGATGAACCAATCTTGAGGTGGCAGCACTGAAGACATAACGCAGGGAAGAATGGGGTTCTCCCACTAAGACATGTTATTCAAAGTAAAATGCTTTTGTTTTTCCTTAATTTTTTTTATCATGGACAATTAAAGAATGCTGATGTTACACTGCTTGTAAAGCAAGTAGGTCTTTTCTCCGTCCATCACAAATTATTTTCACATACCAATGAAAAAATTACTTCTTGGAATGAAAAAAAACCAAATAAAATTACAAGCAAACACATATTTTCTTGCAACAAGGGTAAAATTCATTAATTGTGTCACTAATCATTGGGTTAACTCCACTCCTGGAGTGGCTGAGACTGAATCAATCCCATTACATCTGCTGCAAGACTGAACTCTTATGATAGGTAAGAATAGAGCTGGGTGATCCAGCACATTAAAAACATCATAATTTGTCAGAATGAAAAGCTAATTAACACATACTTTTCTAAATGAATAAATTTTTAAAAAGCAAACAAACAAACAACTCAAACACACAACAGGAAATACAGTCATTTTTCCCCTTCTCTAATCCAAAAAATGTCTTTTGGCATTCCTTGAAACCAAACATTTCATCTGGGGATGTTATACTGAATGTTTCAGAGCCTTGTTTCTGCCTGTGCTGGAACTGATCTGTCACAACACCTGGCTGCTCTCTGGCTTTCACCCTGCACTATTCAGCCCAGTCAGTGCAGATCTGCAGTGTATTATTGGAAACGTGTCTCCGACAAGCAGATAAATCCATGAGAGCCACTGGTACCGTGCATCCAAACTACAACTCCCATGAGGCACTGCAGCCCCGTGGGCGGGCACCACTTGGTTTCAAATAAATGTACAGCAAAATGCTTTGATTCATTTCAGCAAGTGCAAATGTTTGAACCAATCCAAGTCAAAACATTCTGTTCAGAGTCTAACATTTTTAAGCTGTCGAAGTTGCTGTATTTTATTTATTATAGTATGGTTTATGGTGTTTTCCCTCAGAGAATCATTTCCATGGGAAAACTCGTGCCCAGGGAAGATCTGGAAGATAAAAGCCTTAGTAAAGTCTCCTCTGGTCTTTCACATGGGTAGCATCTTCGCTGCAATTGTACTGCAGGGGAACTTGAAGAAAGCATGGGGTAGCTTGACCTCACGTGCTGCTGCTATGGGTAGCAGTAAAGTTAAAACAAGCCTGTATAAGTTCATCTGAGAAGCTGTGTAAATAAAGTCTTGGCCCTCTTTAGTATTCATGAAGTTCACCACAATTTCAGTTCAGAGAGGGTGCTTATTTCTATTCATCCTGAAATCACTCCCCTGGCTCCAACAGTGACATGTCATCCAGGGGCTGGCTGTGTATCTAACAAAAAGCAAGGCACAGTACCTAGGAATATCCCAAATGGGTAAAATGAGATCCTCCACATCACTTTTCCTGAGAAGAGTTACCTCACACGTGGCTTTAAGGAAAGGTAGCACGATACTAACACAGTAAAAAGAGTGTATGCATTCTTAGGGCTTCATAACACACCTGAAAAACTCCATCCACTCTGAATTAAAAAAAAAAACAACAAAAAAAACAAAAGAAAGATAAACTAAATCCACATGTCCTTGCCTATCTCCCCCTCTCTTTTGTCTTTCTAAGATAAAAGATACAATATAACCTTCCATCATTTCATCACAGCCTCATGCTGTGAACCAGTCAATACATTTTATTATCACTTATTATCACAAAAGCTGCGTTACTCTCTGATCCATCGAGTACGGATCAAGGTCCCGTTCCACTTGGTGCTGAACAAGCAGAGAACAAAAATACAGTCTTTGTCTAAGGAAAATCTAAATATAAGACAAGAGAGTGGCTGGCTAGAGACAGATGGAGAAGAAGGAGCTGATGAGATCATTCATAGAAGCACAGAATCACAGAATGGTTTGGGTTGGAAGGGACCTTAGAGATAATTTCATTCCAAACCTTGCTGCCATGGGCAGGATTGGAGGGCAGAACACAGAGGTGTTTTGAGGGAAGAAGGCAGGAAGATACTCTTCTGCAAACCTGGCAAGTGTGTGACAGGCACCAGAGAGAGGAACTGGCCAGGATGCAGAGCTGACCCACCATGGCTGAGCAGGGAGGCATCATGGGCCCCAAATCAAAACCAACTCTTTGTGTTAGAGAGGGGATAAGGAAAGCTGCACAGAGGATTGTCAAAGCAGAGCGGCACAGGGTTTATTTTGCCACAGTGTCCTGCAAAGCCTTTGTAGAGGTCCAAAGAAAATGTGCTGTAACACCCAGTGGAAGGGAGGGCTTTGGTCTGAGCTGAAGCCCTGGCTTAGGAATGCTGTTCTTGAGAAATAACCTGCTGCTGTAGAGTTTGGGGAGGATGCTGGGGGGTTAAATTTTGCCTTTCAACCATTATGCTTTGCCTGACTACTTGCAGTTGCCAGTTGGAAGCAAGGAGAGAAAGGCTGAAAATTCAGAGGAGCCCTGATCCCAGCCCAGCCCTGGGTTTTAATGATGTTGTGTGAATCAAGCAAAACCTGTATTCTGAAATCTGAAATGCATTTTAAACAGCAACTTTCTCAGAGCTTCCTTCTAAAGTGAGCAGAGAAGCATTTGGTCTTGCCTCCTTTTCTGTTCATTCCCGTTTCCTCTCTAATTTTTCCTTTGTAAAGAAACACTGAAACCAGAAGGATCTCTGAGACACCAGACCTGATCAAGTGTGGGGCAGAATCTGCTCGTTCCAATTATCTGCCAGCCTAATCATAAAAATATCACGGTGCACACTCCATATGTCATTTTTATTGAATTCATTCAGGAGTTTCTCGATTAATCTTTTATTATTCCTTTCCAAATCCCAGGGTTCCCATAACAGGGGCTGATCAGCTAAAGCAATTCTCACACAGAGAGGAAACAGTGAGAATTATTTTGGTTCTTGCATCCTTCAGTCACGTCACCAGAATTCCCTATGGCCTTTTCTTGGAGTGCCTCCTGCCTGAAGAAGACCCTGTGCCTTCGGTGCCTCAGCCCCTTGGCCCTCATCGCTCCAGACAGGAGAGCTGACCCCACTAGGGACAGCACTCAGGTAAAACCTTAGCAAAACCCCATCTGGAGAAGGAGAAATGAACATTCAGTGAATAATCCCAGGCATAAGAGGTTCAGTCCCAACACTTCTGGGAAGACACCTGGCCCAGACCAGCAGCATTTCAGTGTTTGAACTAAACATAGCATCAGTGGTATCAAGTAGATCCAATGTAAGGAAAAAACAGGACCCTTTTCAACCTGAAATCCTTGCCTTTCCTTGTCTGAGAAATCTGACCTTTCATGGCTCTAACAATGGCATGCCTTCCTACGTGATTTTTCACTCCACCTCTGTTTATGTTAGCAATTCCTGTGCTGCCACATGCAGCAGAGAGGCTGTAGCACTCCTGTTCTTCCCAGCCAAAGCTTCTATACCAGCTCAATAAAAGAGGCAATAAAGGAGCTTTCCATCCCACACCTGGGATGCATCCCACCTGTGCAATTCCCTTCACCTAGGCAGAATGAGACCTGGAGGTATTGAGGGTTTCCCCAGGCAGTTGTGTTGCCAATGAAAAAAATACTGCTGGGAGAACAGTAGCTAACTTTTTGTTATCTTCAGGGTAGGATATTCCTGTCCCAGTATCTTGTTTGGCATCTTCATCACCACCTCATTAAAGCTTCAGTTCATTAATTAAATATTTAATACATTAAATGAGGTTCCTTTTGTACGGAGGAGCTGAGATCTTGTTGCTGGTGAGCGTGATGCTGTGTATCCTCCTGGGAGGCTCCAATTTGCCATACTAATTGCACGGAGACTCTTCAAAAGGCCCTGTGCTGAGTCTTTGGCTACTGAGCAAATTGTAAGCTCCATCTCAGCAGGGGAGAAGCCTGAGCTGGGAAAGACACAGAGCAGCAAGGCACTCTTCTCCACAGTCCCTGGCAGTCTGCAGAGATCGCCCGTGTGACAGGGCACAGTGCAAGGCAGCAATGCCGAGACTGAAAATAACTTCCAGTCCTCATCTACATGGGGGTGCAGGGTGAGATGCAGCAGATCCCAGCTTTGCTAAATCGAGGAGGAGCCTTGCTAATTAGGGCTGGTAGATAGGTACCAGTTAAAAGCTTTCTATTTGCATTTTAAAAGGTCCCACTACTGCACCAGAGATTTCTACTCTATTGGTTACATATATTGGAGCTATACTACCACTTGACTCAGTACAGCAAAGATAGACTCTGGTAAAAGCAGAGGTGCAGAAAGGGGAAGCTGNCACATACCCAAATACCCCCAGTGTGGTCACAAGCCTTTTTACAGAGTGATCTGTATGTCATGTCCCTTCATGCTAGACCTGCACAGTGCCAGAAACATTACCTGTAGAAGTCTGTCATATGGTTTTAAACCTCCCAGATCACCAGGGCCAGCTGGTCGAATGTTTTTAACATACACTCCTTTTTCCAATAAACCATCCTGCTGCCTTACTCTGCACTCATCTACACTTTTTTGTCCCCAGCCTGTTGTTTGCTTCCACCTCTGTCATTGTGATGAGAAATGAACTCGTCATGTGGCTGAGCTGTGATAGAGAGGGTTGACACCTCCAGCAAGAGAGGGTGTAAAAGCTAATTAATTTTTAAACCTTTGTTCAGCCCCTTCCCCTGCCTTTCTCATACACACCCATCCCTGATACCCATATAGAAAAACTATTAGCCTTACTTCTGTTGATATCCGCATAAAGCTAATGATCCAGATTCCCAGTGGAAACTGCAATGGCCTAAACATGTGGTTTAACTCTGAGGCCCATTTCCTGGGCAGAAGGAGGGACACACCATTAGTGTATCAGTGAGAAAAACATTATGTTGTAGTAACGTTCAAAATCCAGTAACTAAACTGCAGAGTCTGTAGACAGTAGGGATCAGGACCCCAGACTTCCAACATCAGAAATCTGGCCTTTGTGAGATATATTAATCCTCCAGGGACAGATGGCAGAAGG
>WBNQ01002789.1:0-40499 GCA_013401375.1 Spizella passerina
GCCATGGCAGGGACTGGGAAGATGGCAGGGTGTGCTTTGGGGCTGTGAAATGATGTGTGAAGTACAGAACAGGTCTGGTGTGAGGCTGAGTGTTGACCTAGAGAATGTTGCATTATACAGCTGAAGGATCACAGAATTAAAAATCCAGCAATGCTTTGTTCTTGTGGCAGCATGAGGGGCTCAAAGCTCTTGCAACTGCAGAAGTGGAAGAATTGCTGCTGAATCATACTTTAAAATACAGTGGGAGTTTGATCATCAAAATCACCTTTACCGTGAAATAATTTACATTCTGACATTTCCACATCTACACAAGAGAATAAACCAGAAAATCATGTAGTCAAATGGGAGTTGTTAGAATTTATTAGAACATTAAAATCTGTAAATATATCATTGGGACTTTTCTTGGTCGTTGGACACAAAAGTTGAACATTTCTCTTTTGTTCCATGTGTTCCTGTCTGCCCAGGTTTTGATGGAGCAGAGGAGAATGTTTGTGGAAGTTTAAAAGAAGTTTATGTCCTGCTAAAGGATTTTTTCCTTATTTCTGGGTGTAGCTGCTCAGGGTCCCTCAGCTTTGCCATCACCCCCTGGCACTTGGGGTCTGCAGTTTGGGATCAGGTTCTTGAAGATGCCAGGGCAGCATCTCCAAGCTGTTTTTATGGGGACCAAGTTAATAATCACCTTTTTTGTGATATTTGGTGAGCATTTTCAGCTTTTCTGTGCAGCAATTCCTGGGCTGTGGGTTGTGTGCTGTCCAAGATGGGGTGTCCTAGAGGGAACTCAACATTCTGCATGTTGGCTGCTGGTGGAGACTTGGGGAATGGAATTGTTGCTGTGACTTGGAGCCTTTGGATGCTGGCAGGAGGGACCTTCTTAGGAAGACAAGGAGAAGACATGGGTTTTGTGTCTGCTAATTTCAGTTTTTTATAATACTAGGAATAATATTACTTATATTACTAGGGAAAAAAACTCCTGTTACTTGGACTAGTGTGCATTTTTGTGCTTCTGACTCTTTTTAAATGCTCAATATTTCATTGTCTCTGGAGTCTGGGCTGAGGGATGTGCTCTAGGTGGTCCAGGGGAAGGTGCCCATGGCAAAGGGTTGGAATGAAAAGATCTTTAAGGTCCCTTCCAGCCCAAACCATTCCTGGTTTAAGGTGCATTTTTTGAGTAGTAAATTGCTATAAGTGTAAAGAGCATGAAAGACCCCTGTGATAAAACAGTCTTTGGTTATTTCCAAAGAGTTTGGGCACTTCTCTGGCAAGAAATGGACATGAAACAATGGCAAATTGTGAGCATCAGTGTAGTAGAAATGTAGTTTGTCATATGCTTTGGATGGATATTTAACAAAGATAACTATTTGATTTACCTGAAGAATACTATGAGAATCATGACTTTACCTGTCTAGTGAACTTTCAGACATACTCATATCAAATGAGACTTTAATCAGAAAAAAATTCCTTTATCGTAATAAGGAAATAAACTGGAGATGAGTCATGGTAGGTTTCATCTTGAAATTTGTCACAAATTCCTGGAAAAACATGAGGAGACCACTTGTGTCTGTTTCAGTTCTTCATGATAAGAGAGGGTTAAATATTTCCCTGTCTGATATGATTTTCTATTTTTAATCTGCAAGTTCTTTCAGGCAGTGACTGTCTCTGGCTGTGCCCCACTCAGTCTGCAGAAGGCTGAATGAAAATCCCAAATGTAAGCCCTTCTGACATGGCAGCACAACTAGACTGTTTTTAATGACAGAAGATCAATATTAGTGTGTTTTTGCAGGTTCTTTCTGCCCTGCTGGTTTTTAGAGTCATTTAGTAGGATTGTGAGTTGGAAATATTCTTTACTATTCTTAAAGTAAGAAGGAATCTCAAATAGCTTTAAAACAAGAAAAGGATGTATTTTTCCCCTGAAATTAACCCTGAAAGAACATGTGGTCAGTTTAGTGGCACTGTGTTTAGTTACACCTACATTTCTGTAAATTAAAAAAATGTTATTTCCATATTATGTGTGACCACTTTATCCCTTGAATTATCAGTGACTCCTCATCCAGTCTTGTAGAAGAGAGTCAGATAAATCCTGTTTTGTGTCAGAATTGGTGCACAAGAAGCACACTGTAATTTTGCTGAGCTTTTGTCTTCAGATCAGAGTTAACTTTGGCTTCACATCCACTCTTCCTTTGTCTTCCCATGTAATCAATGTTGTCCTTGAAGAATAAATAAAACATACCTGGGTTTCCTGGGGAGATAAGTGGGGTTTTCCTGTGCAGGGCCAAAAGTTGGACTTGGTTTTTGTGAGTCCCTTCCAGCTTAGGATATTCTGTGAGAAAAATGACTGGTTCATGTGTGAAAAAAAAAATCAGAATCAGTGTGGGTTTATTTTTGCTTTTAGAAACAACCAAGCCCTGGATTCCTGTATTGTGCTGAAAACACATGAAATATAAATTTGTTTGTTGCTTGTATGGGAAGAAAAGGGCATTTGGATGGCTTTGTTGGCTGGCTGTATCCACATGGAGTGTTTAGAGAGCTCCAGTAATTGGCCCCATTTGCTTGCAGAGGGAGCCAAGTACATTTAAGCCATCCTGGGGCAGGAAGCGGGAATTAATGCGCAGCGTTTCTCATCCTGTGGTTGGAATTTTGCTGTTGGGAAGCAAGCTTTTTTATTTTTCAGAAAACAACCCAACTTTTGCTGCCTTTGAGAAAACTAAAATGCAGATTTTCCAGTGTTGTGTCAGCTCAGGGGTACTTTGGATATTTATTGGAGCATTTTGAGTCCTGTGCTGGGGGCGGCTGCAGGAGGAGCAGCCGAGGCTCCAGCGGGGGCGCAGGGCTGGAGTGAAAGGACATCTGGATTTGTCAGTGTGCATTTGGAACAGCATTCTCCTGTCTTTACACTGCCTCTAAGCCAAGGGCACATCACTGGGTGAGCAGAGCACAGAGTGAATCCCTGGATTTCTGTTTCAGAAGCCCGACATGAGGCACTCCAGAGGCAGCATTGACCGCGAGGATGGAGCTCTCCAGGGCCCTGTAAGTGTGGGGGATCCTTTCCTCTCCCAGCTCTTCCTCCAGTTTCCTGCTAGAACGTTCTGTACACTGGCTTGGGGGTGGGAGATGATTTAAAGGTTTTGCTAAATGTTTCCACTATTATTACATGGTGGTACAGCTTTCCAAGAGGCTCAGCTTCTGTGGGAACTGCAGCCACAGCAAAGTGGTTCATGCAGCAGTTTGGGGGATTTGGGGTTTGTTGGTTGTTTTTGTTTTTTCCCCTTGAAGCTGTTCTTGAAACAAATATTAAAATGTTTCCACAAATATGTTACAATAATTTCCAAGTGCTCATGTGCTGTAGAATTGGGCCTTTTATTTAAAAATGGGGATTGTTTTCTGCAAGATCTGTCAACAGGAAGCAGGATTAAAGTAACTTTTGCAGTTGTTTAAATATCTGAAGGGTTTTCTTACAAGGAATGTAAATGTTGCTGTTGTATTACCCAGAAATCTGTTTGGGGTAAATGATCCACTATGAAACAATTGGAATAAACCCCACAGCCATTCCTTTATTCCCAGACAGCCGCTGCAGCTTGGGTGTTCTTTCTTAGTGGCTTAACTCCTGACTGTTTAATTTAATTAAAACCATTTTTTCAATTGTTGAATTGCCATTGGAATCTCTGGATCATACTGTTGGAAAGGGGGAATTAGGCTAGGCACTGCTAATGACACAAACCTGGTGCTTCATCCACTCTTTCTCCCCAGGAATGCAGTGGATATTTTAAATCCACCCTCTTGTTTCATTTGGGATGGGACTGTAAATTCCTGCTTTGGCTTCAGCATTTCTTCACTTTTTAGGAATTTAGGGATTATTCCTGCATTTGCAGCCAAGACAGTCATGAATGAGTGTATCAGTGACACACTGCAGCACAGTCTCTGGAGACATTCATGTCTGGAAGCTCCTAAGATTTTTTCCATGGATTTGGAGAAGATTCTTAGTTAATGTTAGGCCTTTGCTATTGTTGCATCTTTATGTAAGAGCAAGAAAAGTGTTGCTGCATTTTGTGCTGCTTGTGAAGATGCTTTGAGATGCCCAGGAGATTTTCAGGTCATGCCACAGGTTACAGATCCCAAACTGTTTCCAGGGGAAATCCTGTGTGCCCAGAGGAGGTGGTTCAGTATCACACCTCATCTGAAAGAGTGTGAAGAAAACACTTCATGGTCATGGACAAAATGGGTTTTAAAAGAGATTCTAATTCATGGTAACTACATTTCTAGTCACAGAATTTGATTTTGTAGTTCTCAGTAGATTCAGAACATAACTCTGACTTCATTTGCAGTGGGAAATGGTTAATGCTGCTGTGAGTCAATTTGAGTTTCTGACAGAGGATGAGAAACTGGGCAGTGATACAAATGAGAAGTTACCACCCACATTTTGGCAGTTCCTGTCTGATCACATTTTTTTGACCTGTACTTTCAATACACAATTTTGTGGAAGTAAAAATGCAAGAATTCTTCTAGTGGGATACTATTCTTCTGCCTTTCTCTTGGTCTCTTTCTTTTCCCCTGGGGTTATCAGATTTGAAGTATTTGTGTTAACAGCACAAATCAAAGGTAGTGACATGATTGAATGCCTCTATTTCATGTCCCTGTTTTTGAGGTGACCAACCTCACAGAGCAACAGACCAGTGTCATTTCTGCATCTCCTGTTGTTGTTGACATTTTTAAAAAGCCCTTCTTGTGGTGCTGTCCAGCTGAAACTGCAGTCAAGCTTTGTCAGCACAAATTCTCTCCCTGCAGTGTCAAACAGCATCTCTGTAGGGATTGCCTGTCCCTGTTTCCAAAGTCTGTACACTTCCTTTGTCCACAGAAGTTCTAGAAGGTCCCTGCTCTGCCAGGCCCTTTTCTGCCCTGTTTGCTTGATTTCTAGCACTCTGGAATTGTGCTCTTTAAGATTGCTCTTAAAATTCACCTGACATCCATGGACTCCGTTTCTTTCAAAAGTAGACTCCCAGGGAACCTCACTATTTCCTGGAAAGCACCCAAAGTCCACTCTCTCCATAGCCAAGGTTTTGCTGGAATTTTTTCTGCTACCTCCAACAATTTGAAGCTCACCTCCTTTGTGGTGGCCATGACTGAGACAGCCACTGCTCAGCACTTGGCCCATGAGTCCCTCTCTGTTTACAAACAGCAATTCCAGGAATCACCTTTCCCAGTCAGCTTCTTTCATACCTGCACCAAGAAGTTACTTTCACAGGAATTTCCTGGACCTCTTTGTGTCCACTGTGTGATATTCCCAGTTGAATTTTGGGAAGTTAAAATCACCCCTGAGGGCCAGGGCAGTTGGCACAGAGATATTCCTTAATGCTGTGCTGACTCTTGGGCTGCTCACAGTGGTGATGAGGTTGGTGTGAAGGATGGATGAATGCAATTACCAGGGAAAGTCTCTTCAGTCTGTTACTAAATTCTTCCAAGTGGATGAGCAAATGGGCCTTGAGTAAGAGCTTTGCAACGAAACCGAAAAGCAAACCAGTTTTAAAGTGTGTTCCCATTACAGAAGATTTCAGCAGGAAGTTCTGCAGTTTCTCTGTTGTGTTGTCATTTCTCCTTCACCACCATGACCTCTGCAGTTGGATCTGTGGGCACAGACTAAAAATGCCTGTGACTGTCTCACCACCTTTGAGTAATAAGGATGAAGTGTAATGTGGAGGCCAGGGCTGTTGTGAGCAGTACAAAATACATGCAAATTCTTTTATTGCTCTGTTAGTAATAGACCTGTAGTGAGGGACTGATGGTGAATTGGGATGTGTTTTCAGCTGGTGGGAAATGTGCTGAGAGCTGGCTCGTCTTTGTATTGAGATTGAGATAGTGCTGATGAGAGGTGCAAGCACTGCAATAGCTACTATCTCGTCTTTGTATTGAGATTGAGATAGTGCTGATGAGAGGTGCAAGCACTGCAATAGCTACTTTATATGTTTATTTTATTTTATTTTATAGGCTGGTAACCAGCACATATATCAGCCTGTGGGAAAACCAGGTAAGCAGTAAATGCAGGTACTGACATTTTGAGTATTTGATTACAAGTCAAGTAGTGAACAAAAGTTCATGGCAGTATTTCCATACAGAGAGGATTCAGTTCCATACACATTGATGTTTGTGTGCTGTGTGTTCAGGTTCCCCATGCAGGCCCCAGACATGCAGTCAGCAAAGCCAAGGAAGTGTTTAGATCAACAAGCAGGAAATGTCTAGAGCAAGCTGAGTCAGAGTGGGCATTCACCCAGGGTGGAGTTCAGACATGTAAAACAGCAGTAGACGCCTAAAATTGGGTTTCTCAGTCTCAAAAGTGAATCACACAATTTGCTTCTGGGAAGGAATCCAGTTTCCCAGATTCACACAGCATGTGGGACCAGGGATGACACCATCTCAGGGCTGGGATAGCTGTGCCCAGAGCAGCAGCAGTTACCCCACAAAAGGAGTTTCAAATATTTAACTAAAACAATCCTGCTCTCATAAAGTGCAGCTCCCACAAACAGTGCATCTCCTGCAGCACACCTAAAGATCTCCCATCTCTGGCAAAGCAGAGCACATGCAGCCTGTGCAGGGCAGAGCAGGAGGGTGCCAGGTGCCTCTGACACTTTGCTGCTCTAAAATCACAATTTTTTGTCGAGCAGATCACGCGGCTCCGCCAAAGAAGCCCCCGCGCCCCGGAGCCCCCGGGCACCTGGGCAGCCTGGCCAGCCTCAACAGCCCCGTGGACAGCTACAACGAGGGTGTGAAGGTAGGGAAACCCCCAGAAAATGGAACATTCCCAGGGCCACTTTATTCATTACCAGTGAAACAGCCCCAGCAAATCAAATGTGACAGCTCTGAGGCAGTTTGGTGTTCCTGAAGTAGAGACCATGGAAAGCAAAGGGGTCCAAACTTCATGGGTAAATAATGTCATGGAGCAAACAGCTCCAGGGGAGTGGGGAGGGAACTCAGGGTCTCCCTGGCTGTGATTTAGTGTGCTCCTCAGCTAGGACCTGCCCAGCTGAGCTTATTTCTAGTCTGGAATGATGAGGTGTCCCAAATGGACCCAGCTCCCAGAATGGAGCATGCCCAGGGATCCCAGTTACTCAGATGGTACCAAAGTCTCCTGTCCTTGGTCACAGGAGGTGAGACCTCTCCTGCAGTGCTTAAAAAGCTCTTGCTGCAGCACCAGGGCTCCTCAAACCCTACCAGCTCTGGGGAACAAGGGACGAGGGGAAATGGGCTGTCTGACCTGGGAGGGAGCTACTTCCTGATGTGTTCTTTCATTTCCCATAAATAGCAATAAAGCCAAAACTGAAACTTGACACTGGTTTTGTAGCAGAGGTGCTGCTGCAGGGTGCAGTGTCCTGCCCCTGCTGCAGTTGGTGTCCACAGAACAGCCCCTAAGGATGTCAGGCGCTCCCAAAATCATCCCTTTGTGTGCTGTTTCCTGCCTGTGGGACTCTGCCACCTTTCTAATCTCCAGGAAACAGCCCTGCCAGGCCTGTAGTAAAGAACAGGAATCCATGGTGTGGTGGCCACAGCAGTTGGGATGAGTGACCCTTATTTTAGGTGATTTAAGGAAATACAGAAAAAGCCCAGTTCATCTGAACATGAAATTCAGAACTGCCATCAGAGCAGTGTGTTCAGCACAACTTGATCCCAGCCACTGCCAGCCTGTCTCACTCCTGCTCGTGTTCTGGGAGTATTGGAATGTTTAAGAATCAGTGTAAATAGCCAGCAGTGGT
This sequence comes from Spizella passerina, assembly GCA_013401375.1. Lineage (NCBI taxonomy): Eukaryota > Metazoa > Chordata > Aves > Passeriformes > Passerellidae > Spizella > Spizella passerina. Next base: position 7,737 of record WBNQ01002789.1, read on the forward strand.
GAATTTGAGCAGGATTATTTATTATAAATTTATGCCAGTGCTCTGTGAGCTGCCAAGCCTCAGAAAACGTCAAAAAGCAGTAACAGATGTGTTCCTAAACTCAGCTTCTCTAAAATTTCCTTTCTAAATGCTGATGCTGGAACATGAAAAAATGTTTTTGAAATAAATCCTTTTGACAACAAACAAACCTGAGCAGTCAGAGACATCAGTAGTGACAAGTGAACAGGATTTGTGTACTAAATAACTCTTTGAGTAGGAAAGAAGGGCTGATCTTGTTTTCTTCTGTCACAATTTTCTTGGAATTGGATTGTTTTATGCCCCTTGAAGAAAACAGCCCATTTCTTTTTGGCATAGCTTTGTTAATGGTTGCAGTCCTAAACTGAAGATGCTTCTGGGGTTCATTTCAGACTCCCTTTTCTGTACCCCCAGTTCAGACTCCCTTTTCAGGGAGAGCACAGATGAAGAGGATTGGAATTTCCTGCCCTTGGGAGCCTTCAGGGCAGGCTCCAGAGAGCTCCTGGGTGAGGCAGAGTCAGCCAGTTCCACAAAGAAACTCAAAATTCTGCAGAGTAGTGGTGTTGATATTGGGGATAAACAAAGAGAAACCAAGGGCTGAGAAACACAATGTCCATAGTCTTGAAAAGTTTGGGTCTGGAGTTCCAAGGGTTGGGAATCATCTGGAATGGGTTCTTGGTAGTTCCTGGCCATGGCTGTGATGAGTTCTTGTGAGCAAGTCCTGCACAGTTAAATGACCATGTATTTCCCATCATGACTTACCTAAACAAGAAGTTTCAGAAAGATGAATACAAAATTTGTATCCTGGACTGTTTGTGCAGAGGGACCAGCAGAGTTCCCAGGACAGGTTTCCCAGGCCCTTGCTCCACTCAGCACTCTGCTGCTCGCCACACTGGCTTGCTCCTGTCCAGCTTTGCATGATCTCCTGCCCATGTGTTGAGTCAGGAGGAAGCATGGGGTGCATGGCAAACCCTTCCACTGCCCAGGGGTGCACAGCAGCTCTTCTGTCACACAGGGCCCAGAGCTAACACGGGTGGCTGCCAGTTCTGGTGAGGATGCCTTTTCGTTGCAGGCTTTTTAACTGGTCTCCGATTGCTACACATGTTTTGGGTTTGTTTGGTTTTATTTTTTTTTTCCTGCTGAGTTTTATTAATATTGTTTTTTCTTTTTTTCCCTTCTTTTGGTAAATTTCTTTAACCTCCCCCCACATTCTGCTCAACCATAGCCATGGAGGGTAAGCAGTGCGTGAGCGTGTGTGTCCGTGCCCTATTCCAAAATGTCTTTGCATGTGACTTTGCCAAATGACTGTTTTAACTTCTTGATTGCTGAAACTGATTCGAATCACAGCCTTTCCCTGCTGATTGAAGCAATTACAGTGTTCTTTTTCCTAAGGTATTTTCTGATCAATGCACTAGATTGAATCTCATTGGTAGCTGTTGGTATCCACTTAATGAAATGCTACAAAATGGAATCACCTTGTACTGAATCCTGCACTCCTTCCTTAGAGAAAGTCTCATCAAAGCATTCCACAGTTTCCTCAGGGCAGTGGATCAGGGGCTTGCAGTGAAACTTTTCTGGAGCTGGGACCAGTCCTGAGAGCCAGCAGTAACCCAGTGTAGGGGGAGCTGAAGCACCACGAGCCATCTCAGATCCAGGAGGAAATCAGGAATTTTTTAACTTTCTGCTCACATTGAGTTGTTGCTTGGGCATCCCATTGTAGGGAATAGCTGCAGGAGACTGGGATGCTTGGTAGTTTACAGTTCTGAGATACTGAGGACCTTACAAAGGATGTTTGCAAAGTTTTTTTCATTTCAGACCTGGGATTAATTCAGTCTGTCTTGGATTTAACTACAGACATATCTGACTTGTTGAAAGTTTTACTTGAGTAAAGCCCATAGGATTTTTAACTTAAGAGTTTTTTTCTGATCTCTTGGAAATCAGCTGTTGAAAAGTATTCCATGTTTCCCACCTGTACTGGTGACACCATTTTTGTTAACCTGCTGTTAGATTTTTACTAACAAAAGAATAATGTCATAGAATCGGGGAATAGTTTGGCTTGGAAGGATGATCTCGTTCCAGTTCTCTCTTAAACATATCAGTTCTCTCTTTAACATATCAGTATGTTAATGTGTGCTCTGACATTATTTTGGAGCACAAAAATCCCGTCTGGGATGAGGGACCTGATACCTGTTGCCCTTGCAGTGGAACTTGAACCACTGGGACATGTTAAGTACTTAGTGTTCTCATACCTCAAATTATTCCCTTCTCTGTTGAGTGTTACACTGGAAGCTCTTCAGGGAAACGCTGGTGAAAGTTGCCCAGTGTCATTTCAGAGATCAGGTTCAGTCAGAAGAGCTAAAAGAAACCTCCTCCATCCCGGAGCCAGCTCAGGCAGCAGCGGGGCCGGGCGGGGCTGTGGGAACCGGGGAAGCCGAGCCCTTCCCGGCTGGGAGGTGGCCGAGCCCCATCTGCTGGGGACGGGAGCTGCAGCAGCCGCTCTGTGCTTGCAGATCCAGCCGCAGGAGATCAGCCCTCCCCCCACGGCCAACCTGGACCGCTCCAATGACAAAGTCTACGAGAACGTCACAGGGCTGGTGAAGGCGGTGATAGAAATGTCCAGTAAGATCCAGCCGGCCCCACCCGAGGAGTACGTGCCCATGGTGAAGGTATGGGGGCAGTGCCTGAACTTCGGGTGTTTGGGGTGTCTGGAAGTAGAAAAGCTGTTTGTGTTCATGTGGTCAGAGGCTGGAGCTTTGGTTTCCATGCCCACTATTGTGGACATACTGCTTCATGCCCAGCTTGCCTGTGCTTGTCCAGGCTCCTGAGCAGTGTGCTGTCTTCTCCACATTTTCACTTTTTAGGAGAAAAGCTTGTTCTTAAGCCTTTGGCATCTTGTTTTGATGGTGATAGACACAATTGCAGGTGGGATTTTGAAATTCATTAGGCATGTTCCAACTCTTTCCTTATCCAGATGAGCAATTAAATATATCCACTGCCTCTTGCACTCCTAAAATTCTCTCATCCATTTTTTCCAAGTCTTTGAAGTTTATTTCTTTAATGTTTTTTTTTTTCTTAGGAGGTTGGTTTGGCACTAAGAACTTTACTGGCAACAGTAGATGAGACCCTCCCAGTGCTCCCTGCAAGCACCCACAGAGAGGTACGTGGAGCTCTGCTTACCTTGTGCTCAGCCACTGCCTTCCCAGTCAGCCTCAGCTCATTGGGACATGTTTTGGTGCTCCCTTCTTGGCACAGGCCTTTTGGTTCCCTGAGCAGTCTGAACTCCTGGGTTATAATTCTGCATTAAATTAATTTCATTAAAATTGCTGCATGAACTTAGGCTTGGTATCAGTGAGGATTCCTAAACTGAATATAGGTGTCACCTATGGGAAGTGACATAAACCGCAGTATTCCACATCAGGGAATCAGCTGAGGGTTAATTCTTAGTGCAGATGTCACCTGTCATTTGCTTGCACACCAAATCATTGAACAGGTAATTGAGCAGAGCTTGGTACAGCTGGAAGGTTGTCTGTAGTTCTGGATGAGGAGTGACTGAGAGCTTTCAATGAAGTTCATAATTAAAACAGTTTTCCTCCAAACCTTGAATGAGTGTGGTTCTGTAAGTGCCATCTCAGAGGTTCAGGCTGACTTAGTTGTGTGCTTAAGGAACCTACATCTACCTACATTCTATGCTTTAGAGCTGCTTCAGTAGTAAAAGAGTAAAGCTAACAAGAACCTGAAATCCCATTACAGGCTGTTAATGCCAAGTTGTGGTTTAAAATCCAGTACTTGGGTCTTGGTGCTGTTTAGCAGTGGGTGGCTCAGCAGGTGCCAAATTCCATCTGCCGCTCCCCCTGGTGTTTCAGAAACAGCCCAGCTGCAGTCAGGGATCAGCAGGGGCTGTAGCTCTGGGGAATTGCTGTGAGTGCAGGGTTTCAGACCCCCAGGGCTGATGGGGTTGTCTCGTTGCAGATTGAGATGGCACAGAAGCTGCTGAACTCGGACCTGGCCGAGCTGATCAACAAGATGAAGCTGGCCCAGCAGTACGTCATGACCAGCCTGCAGCAGGAGTACAAGAAGCAAATGCTGACAGCTGCTCACGCCCTGGCTGTGGATGCCAAAAACCTGCTGGATGTCATTGATCAAGCCAGACTGAAAATCAGCCAGTCCAGACCGCACTAAGCACTGAGGGAAGAGCATCATCAGCCTCGGAATTCTGCTCGCGACAGGATGTTCCTTCACCTTCCACCAGCAGTGAGGATTCACCCAGCGCAGTCCTGGCCACCCCCTGGGGTTCTCTCATTGCAACAGTTGAAGCGAGTGGCCCTGCTGGAGCCGGGCTGGCTTCAGGCCGTGGTTATCAGCAGCTGAGGTTTGTACAGGAGCCCTCGGAGCTGGGGCACGGGGCAGTCACTCCATCATCGCATGGGACACGCTTCGCACCGAGCTGCCACCATTGAGCTGCCACCGCGCCGCGGCCTCGGAGCCAAAACCGTTGGAGCAGCAGATGGGAGAAAGATATTGTGAAGTGAAGAATTCGGGGAAACCTCAGGGCTGAGAATTCTTGCCCACAGTATATGAACTATCCAGACTGGAATTTTTTTTATTAGAACACTTACGTCGCAATATGCTAATCACGATTTACAGAGAAAGAATAAAAAGCTATATTTTCAAGACTTCAGTCATTTCAAGACAAACTAAAGCCCTCTTCATCTTCCTGCCTTTTACTTTTACGTGACTGTGTGAAGCATTTGTTTGGAACTAGCTGTAGGACACAACTGAACACTCGTCTTTTTCACCAGGATAACGTGCCAGTTCTTTTGTAGCAATGTTGTTTTCCTTGGAAGTGAAAATGCTGCTTTGTACCAGAGCAATTCAGAGCTGCATTTAGAGGAGACCTGTAACCATTCATGTCCCCCATTTTTATATAATTTATAAAGACAGATTAAAGCCATGATGACTATTTTAAACCCACTGTAGTTAACTAACCCATCCTTTTGTCTATCTTGCCTGGGAGGAGTTACAGTAGAGCAGTGTAATTAGATTTTCCTTGGTTTTCCAGTTATGCCATCTGTTCTGTTAAAATAAAAACCACACTCCCTTTTTGCTGTTGAGGGATATAAATTATTCTCAGGAAGAATATAATGAACTGTACAGTTACTTTGACCTATTAAAAAGGTGTTACCAGTGAAACTCTGACTCCTTATTTCATATGTGTGTGTACTGCAAAAGAATTCTTCTCTGGGTACATGTGTCTTTTTAAATATAAATGAGTTGATAATACAAATACTTACCATCCTATGATGAAGTTGGGACAGTGCAGAGTCTATCAGTGTTTGTGCAACAATCCCCCTCCACAACTTTGGGGTGTCTCTTATACACCTGTAATTCTGCAATGCCTCAGATGCTTTGGAATACCCATTTGGAACACAGCCACAGCCCTTCCCTTGTTGAACTGCTCTGAAAAGGTTCTGTTCAGAAGTTATTTATGACACTCAGGCCTTTTAAGCAGCTCCTTTCTAGTGCAGTGTGACAGCACCTCCCACACCCACTCTCCCACACCAGTTTTCTGGCCAGGATAGATCCTGTACCTTACACAACCTCAGCCCTTCACCTGAGACTGCAGCCTTTTCCCCACGGTGAAAAGCCCCTGCTGTGGGGGCTTTTCACCACACTCATGCTCTTTGGGATTTCATTCCCTGCTCTGCCCAGAGGCTGTGGGTACCTTTTCGAGCTTGAACTGTTCTTGTGAAACACCAAAAAACTGACAGGGGGAGCTGTAAAGCCCCAGCTGAGCACTCATGACAGCAGCTTCAGGAGCTGCAGGTAACTTGACCATTCTCCACCTTCCACAAACATCCACCTGAGACAAGAGTACAAGCAGATGTTGTTTATTAGAGGCTGGTACAAAACTAATTAGTCAAAAAGACCAAAGCCCATGTCATCATCAGATTCCTCTGATTCTTCCTTCTTTTCCTCTTCTTTCTTCTCCTCAGCTGGAAAAGAGACAGGATTTATTTTTTAATTTATCAGCTCATAGAAGTCACTTGTCACAAAAGGTGTCACATGCAATGACTAACATCAAGTAGTCCTAAAACTAAGCCAGCAGTCCAAGAATGTTGCTTGTGCTATTAGCAAACTGGTTTTGTTCAGAATTAATTTCCAGCAAACCCGAAAAACTTTGAGAAGATGCTGATGCTCTGATCTTGATGACACACGGGAAGAGCAGTTTTAATTCTGAGGGAACACTAATCATGTGCAATGCTCCCTTTCTCAAGGGGAGGGCGTGCTTTGCTCCAGAACACTCAGGCACACCGCATGGCAGAAACCACACGTGAACAGCTCCTCTACCACTCACACCCTCTGCATGGCAAAACCCACATGCCAACAGCTCCTGCAACTAGTGCTTGCAAAGCTGTGGCTGCCCCATCCCTGGAAGTGTTTGATCGGGCTCCGTACTGCCCAATCTAGAGAACGGTGTCCCTGCCCACGGCAGGAGGCTGGAAAGAGATGGCCATAAAGCTCTTCCTAATTCAAGCCATTCCACGGATCCCCGGATCCACGTTCCGCGCCTCGGTCGGACGCGGCCGCCACTTACCGGGGGCGGCTCCGCCGGCAGGCGCGGCACCACCCGCGGGAGCGGCGGCAGCCGGAGCCCCTCCACCGCCCGCTCCCACGTTACAGATCAGGCTCCCGATGTCAATGTTCGCCAGTGCCTGCGGAGAACGACAAGCGGCAGCCAAGCCTCGTTAATACGGGCGGGAGGTGCGCTGGGGAGCCCCACACGCCGCCCCCTCCCGGCCCGCGGCCCCTCTCGCCCACCTTGGCGAAGAGCCCCGGCCAGAAAGGCTCCACGTTCACTCCGGCTGCCTTGATGAGCGCGTTGATCTTGTCCTCCTGCAACGACACAGCGGCGCTCAGAGCCCGCCCGGCCCGGCCCGGCGCGGCCCCTCAGGCGGCCATGCCGCACGGCCGCCGCCATCTTGTGCGGCCGCACTCACCGTCACGGTGACTTCGTCGTCGTGCAGGATGAGGGCGGAGTAGATGCAGGCGAGCTCGGAGACGGAGGCCATGGCGGGGCGCGGTGCTGGTCGCCGGGTGGTTCGGCCTTAGCTTCGTACGAAGGACTCAGCACCTTGGGCCGCCGCGGATCGAAAGGGGCCGGGCTCGGCGGCGCGGATTTATAATGGCGGTGCGCGTTGCGTCATCAGTGACGTCACCCCGTGACCCGCCGCGCATGGCAGGTGCCCGCGCGCCCTCCTGCCCCCGTCCCTCAGCGCCCTCACGGGGAATAATTCGCCCGGAAAACGAGAATGGCGCCGGGTCCGGCCGCTCCCCGATCCCTGCCAGCCCCAGCCGTGCCCCGAGTGCCACATCCCCACGGCTTTTGTATCCCTCCACTACCATGGGTGAAAACTCTGCTGAGGACATTTTCCCAGGATCCAAACTAAACCTCCTTGGCACAGCTTGAGGGGCCCAAGCCCTCCTGCCGCACAGCTACTTCAGGTGTCACTGCCTCGCTAAAACACTCTGTTTTCTGTATGTAATAAAACGGGAAGAAAAGGTGCTGAATAAGCCCTTGGCACAGAATTGTGTATTGTGATTTTTCCCCGCCCAAACATGAGCAAGAACTTCTTTTCCATCAGTGACGAAGCGCCGAACAGATCACCCAGGGAGAGTGTGGGGTCTCCCTCATTGGGGATATTCCAGCGCTGTCTGCACACAATCCTGAGCCTCTGCTGGAGCAGGGAGGTGGCACCAGGTACCCCACTGTGGTCCCTTCCAACCTCACCTGCTCTGTGGTTCTGGGATTCTGTGTGTGAAAAACGCCAATCACTTGGTTTTAAAATTTTGGAAGCTTAATAGTAATAACATTGTAATTCAAAATAGTAATGTAATTAGAGTAATAATTTGGACAACTTGGATTAGGACAATATGAGACAATAGAGACAAAGAGTTACGGACGTCCAGGTACCTTTTTCTGGGCAGCATAAGCCCGAAAAAGGACACATGTTAACAGAGGATTAACCCTTAAAAACAACAGCCTGTTGCATATTCATGCAGCTCATACATGCATAAATGCATAAATTCCATTCAAACACAGGATTCTGTCTAGTCAGTGCCAACTTCTTCCTCCTAATCCTGACGGCATCGTCATGGCTGAGCGAGGTGGGAGAAGTTCATTTCTTCTGATAATGGAGCAATAAATTCTTTTTCTCTGAGAGATTTAGGTGTCCTGTGGCTGCTATCTGGTGTGAGTACCTCATTCCTTTCTTAAAAAAATATTTCACGTACATAGTTTCTATTTTAACATTATGTTATAACCTAAACCACATTTAACACACTACTTTAAAAAAATAATACAGCATAACTTTCTAGCATAACACATATAATATTCATTTTAATATTTGCAAAAAGCCAATCATAAAACACGCATTTCTCACATGTGGTTCTGATGAGCCTGAGCAAATTCCAGAGTTTTGCTCCAGCGGCATCATCGGATTATGAAAAATTAATGTTCTCTGGGTTTTATTTTGTGTCTTCTTGACAGATGTGCATTTGATGAGCCTCACATTGGAGGCTGGGCAGATCATGGAAGACATTTCCTAGAAGCTGTGCTGGAGGACATTGAGGGGATTTGGGACAGCCAGGACTCCATCAAGGTCAAGTCCTGCTTGATCAACTGAGGGAGCTTCTATGATGGAGTGACCACATGGAGTGGACATGGGAAGGTCTATGGATGTCACCTGTCTGGACTTCTCTAAAGCCTTTAACAGTCCCACACAACATCCTTCTGTCTAATTGGAGAGAGATGGGTTTTATGGATGGGCAGTTTGGTGGATAAGGAATTGGCTGGATGGTCACACCCACAGTGCAGTGATTGACTCAGTGTCCAGATGGAGATCAGTGATGTGTCCCTCAGCTCTGTTTGGCACCATTATGATTTAAAGTCTTCATCAAAGACATGAACAAGGGGATCAGGTGCACCCTCAGCAGATTTGCAGATAACTCCAAGCTGAGTGGTGCGGCTGACATGCCTGAGGGACAGGATTCCATCCAGGCTGGATGGGGCTCTGAACAACCTGATCTAGGTGAAGATATTCCTGTGCACTGCAGTGGGGCTGGGCTATCTCACCCTCAAAGGTCCCTTCCAGCCCAAACCAAATAAGTAAAATTATAAAAAATAAACTTACATTAAATTATTTTAAAAAATGCAAAAAGCTTGAAATTTTAGAATCCTAAAATGACAACTTTCTATTACCAGCAAAATGTACCCAGCCTGCTTTTGTAGTGCTCGTTTATAGACATCTCAGGATTTATTAGACTATTGCAAGTGAAAACTGAGGTAGGCAAGAGGGATTTTACCTCTTGTACCCATCCCTTCCTAAGGATCACAAACAACTGAGAATTTCACTAAACAAAGATCTAACACTGCTCACTGCTGGAGAAGATAAATGCACAGTGATGCAGTGCATAATTTGTGTTTATCCCTATTAGTGGAGTCAACAGCTGTGAATTTAAGCATTTGCTTAAACTTCCTATTCAAGGCACAGGACAATTTTCTACATTTTTATACCTAACTCAAAGCACAAATAAATGCACCTTTCCAGTGGGATCAAATATCCAGGAACCTCTGTCATTGCTGGGTGCTTAAGGATGGGATTTCACAGAGACTTCACAGTGTGAGCCTCACTCCAGGGCTGCCAAAGCCCTCAGAGCTGTCCCAGTGGTCCATGAGATGATGATCTGACTGAAAAATAGCAGCAGAGAAATAAGATTCCTTTTCAATTAAATAAACTTGCAAATGTTGCTGGCCTGGGAGATGAGTACTGGAAGTGTGCAGGCAGTCAACAAAATTGTATGTTTAATAAGACATGGTTTTGTAACAGTTCTGATATTACAGTCCTTAGACTAAAAAGAAATGCTGATGGGCTGTTAAAAAATAAAATATGAAGACCTAAAATTTAAATGTGACATTCACATAAGCTTAGGCTTTGGTTGGCAAAGATGTTAATTAAATGAGATTTGCCTGCATCCTTGCTTCATGGCTGTCTTGCTGCATCTATTGAGTGACACTGATAAAGCTGCTCTGTAGGAGCCCAGAAGAAAGTTCTGATGAAAACAAATCACTGTGTAAAAGAAAGCAAAAAACCAAAAGAAACCCCAGTTTTGCTGCTTCCTAAGGGTTTTGGAAGCCTAGGTATGTGATCAGGATTGCTGGTTAATAAAGCTTAATTAATAAAGCTGGATAATAAGCAGACCAAAGGTCTAGAAATTTGCAGTGTAAATTTTTCACCTCTGATCCTGTAACTGTCTGTACTTTTACTGTCTAACACATCACCATCCTTTTGGACCAGAAGTCTGTTCTGGATGAATCTACAGCATATAGATGGAGGCTTAAAAAAAAAAAAACCAAACCAACAAACCCCCTTACATTCTGTGTATTCTGCTATTCCAGGGCAGTGAGTTATTCCCAGGCTGGTGAGGTTTAGGAGGATGACAGAGCTGCATAGCAGGCTGGTTCAGGATCACACAGGGCTGTCTTCATGATAAACAAAACAAGTGACTTGGCTGGGAAAGTTCCCTGGGGTGGATATTTGACACTTGGAGGATGGATGGTGAGGAGCAGTGGCAGAGATCTGGCTGGATGTGCCTGTGCATTGCCAAGGAAGATGAGAACATCAGCAGGATCTGTCACTACCATACCCAAAGCAGTCAGCCCTTAGCACCTCACCCTGAATTAACTGTGGGAACACTACAGAGCTGATGCTGACTGCTAGAACATGGCCAAGGCCACTAGTGGTCACCAAAGTGGTCAAACTTAAGAGGTCTTTACCAAGGAGACTTGAAGTTGATAGTTCCTTTCTCTTTTCTTGTCCTTGCTTAACTATTTTGTTGCTGCTTTTAACCTTCCTGAGGTGATTCTTGTCTCCTTAAGTCTCAGGATCTGTCCCTGGTCAGAGTGACTGCGAGAAAAGTTGGAAAGTCTCTTTTCCCAGCCTGGCACTCAAAGAGGGAGTCTGAGCTCTTCATTTCTCAGTCTCAAGGTTGTTTATTTTTCCTTATCTATAAAATTTTTTCTCCTGTCCAGCTGAGGTCCATTCAGCAAGACAGTCCAGGCACTCTGCCTGTTCCTGGGGCGGTGTTATGTCTTTATACTAAAAACTACGTATACAATGTTTACAATTACTTTCCAATACCTATCACCTATGTTAGACAGTGAGCTTCTACTCTAAACCAATCTAAAAGTGCCAACATCACAGCAGAAGATGGAGGCCAAGAAGAAGAAAGAGAAAGGCTGGACATGCCCAGATTCCTCCATCTTGCCCCCTGAACCCCCATTCTAAAAATCCCCAAATCTACTTTTTCACCTTGGGATAAATTCAGTCATTCTACTTAAACTGTTTGTGGCCTGCAGATCTTCATCTAAGGTTGGTAACTTGCTCCACGGGTCATAAACAAAACCACAGGCATTCTGGGCTCTGTGCCAGGGTCTCTGAGCCCCCTGGCAAGGGTCTTGGCTGTTCAGGACAGCCAGAGGGATGTCTGGGTTCTGACACTTAAGTTGCCTCTCTCCAGCTCCCAAGGCTGCAGTTTCTCAGTGACCAAAGGCCAAGTGTGGCCAGGAGGACCAGGGCAGTGATTTCTGTCTGTACTCAGCGCTGGTGAGGCCACACCTCGAGTGCTGGGTTCAGATTTGGGTACAAAAAGGGCATTGGAGCCTGTCTGAAGAACAGGAACAAAGCTGGGGAGGGAAGGAGCTGCCTGACAGGAGGCTGAAGCCAGGTGGAGGTTGGTCTCTTCTAATGCTAGGATGAGAGAAAATTACCTCAAGTTGTGCTCAGGGAAGTTTAGATTCACTATTAAGAAAAATTTCTGCACAGAAAGGATAGTCAAGCATTGGAACAGGCTACCAGGGAAGGGATTGAGCCAAGAACCTTGGAGGTATTTAAAAATGAGACATCTAGATGTGGCACTTAGGGACATGCTTTTTTCTTGGTGAACTGTCTCAGGTGCAGTATTTACTTCCTTTATCTTCTTTTTGGAAAGTCCTTTTGTTCCTAGTTGGGTTTTTTGTTTTTTGGGGTTTTTGTTGTTGTTGGGGTTGTTTGTTTGTTTATTGTGTTTTTTAATTTTGGGGGGTTTTGTTTTTGTTTCTGTTTCTATTTCTGTTTTGTTTTTTGGGTTCTTTTCCCTCTTGTAACAAGGTCATTACAATGAAGAACAAAAGTCTGGTACTTCTTGAAACTGTAACAACCAGTGTGTGTAACACATTCCCAATAGGTGGTGCTGCATCTTTTCCATCAAGTTGAATTGTTGCATTGTTGATCCTGATCGCCTGGAAAAATTGTCTTTTTGAGTGAACTGAAGTTGTTTTGTTTTGTTCTGTTTTTTTAGAAATTATTATTGCAATTCATTTGACAAAATAAATCAAATGCAGCTTTGTAGCTTGATAGTTGGGACAGTTGGGACAGTTTCTATAATCGATCTGACTATAGAAACTCAAAAATCATGTCTAGGCTCCTCCACCGTGATTAATTGTGGTTAAATATTTAATTGTTAAAATAACAAACAATTCCTGAACAGGGGACCAGAACCCTCAAAATCTTTGTAAAATGTGAACACTTTAGGGCACAGAGCCATGGACTTGTTCACTTTGGTTCTGATTTTAAATTCTTATGTAAAGCAGAATGCAGAATATGTGACAGGTCTCATGCACATACTCCAGGATAACATCTTAAAAGTTAGGCCAGTTGAGAGATGGCAAATATAAGCCTAAATCCCCTCCAAGTCAAGAATAAAATTTACATCTTTCAGCTCTGAGTGAAAATTTTTGCTACTGTATCACTGTAAGCAATGACTGTCAGACATTTATAAACTCTGGGGGGTTTAAAATTAATTCAATTTAAAGTGGGAATGGTTGTTACTTAGGGTGCTCAAGGTATGTTTTCTCATCAAAAGAAAAGCTCTATTATTTGTCACTGGCCTATTTGTATATAAAATATTTTCCCTAGATTGCTGCTGCTGCTATAAATGATTTTTAAATGCTGCTCCTAAATACCGTCTTTGCTTCCAGAATTATTAGGACGTGCTTTTTTTCCAAAATTAATAATTTCTTCTGTGACAGATATCAGTTCTGGGAAATGTCATCTTGAAATACAGCAGTTAAGACAGGTATTGTGCCCAACAATCACTCTTTTTCTTTTCTTTAGAAAAACCTAATTTTAAGCATTTAAGCAGCCGTTCTTACACTACCATATAATTGTTAATACAGCATTTAAAGACCATGCTTAAAAGAATGCTGTTACAGAGCTTTCAAACCTCTCTTTCAGAACAATCCTTTTCAATAACTGAAGCCTTTTTTGGGTGAAATGGCCCAGTAAGACATAATTAGGTTTCACTGTGCTCCAAAACAGCAGTTGTGAGTGACAGAAAGCATTGGAAATGAAGCAAGTGACATGGCCCAAAATGAGTGTGTGAACAGAGGCAGAAGAGAGCTGGAACTCTTTTTTCCTCAGCTGCACAGAAATGCTGCTGGAAGTGCTCAGCACCATGAAAATACACCTGAGAAACAGCAGCACTTCCACATGGGAAAACTGCTTAAATAAAACAATTTAATTTATTATTTAGCTGACTGTGCAGTTCTACAGTCTTGTATGAACAGTGACAAATGCTTTTGCTTATTAAGTGCTAAATCCAGAGAAATCAGCTGTAAATCAGTACAAGAATGTTGCACTCTAGGATGTTTGAGGCATTAATTGCCATTTTCAGGTTCTCTGTTTTTTCAGGGAACTTCTGAAATCGATTGCAGAGGATTCTGTGGAGCCAGAAAGAAGTATGGGATGAGTGTTTAGTATTTTGTAAAACTTCCCCTTATATTTCACCTGTCTTGTGATGCTTGTTAACTTATTATTTTCAAACTGCTACCACAGTACCAGAGTGGACTTGTAGGTTCAGCATAAGTCAGTGCTGATAGCCAGGGTGACCAAATTAGTCCAGTAAACATTTCCAGAAAGTTGTCAGTGTGTTTTATCCCATTTTCTTTCTTAAATGCAGGTCTAACAAGCACAAAAGTATGTCTAATGTTAGAGAAGGTTATATTCCTAATCAGGTTGAAGAGATTGGCTTAAATATAGCATAAAAAAATTAGATGTTGATACAGAAACTGCATGTTTTTCTCCTTCCACCTCAGCAGAAAGGCCAAATGTGCCTCAGATAATTCTCTTCTGGCTCTTGTTTTTGGGGACTTTTCCCCATCCACCCTCTTTTTCAGCCTCTAGTAAGGTTATATACCAGAAATTATTGGTGGTTGTGAAAAAATGTTACCAAACAGGGAGGAAAACAGCAACCCCTTTGCCAGCTCCTTTGTTTATCTTTTTGCTAGAGCTGCTTGGCTTTCCTTTAAAACTAAAGTTGACCCATAATTTTGTCCTTTATTTCTTTATAGTTATGGGTAAATCTTTACTTTCCAGCAATTTGAGAAGCCTGGAATGGAGACAAATCCAAAATCACTCCAGTGGAAACTGCAGTGGTGACAATGGTTTCAGGAACAGCTCACTTGAAGTGAAAGCTGAGCTGTTAATAGCAGCCCTGGAATATCTGCAAGTATGACCCAAAGGGGAGAGTAAATACTTTGGAACAGTGAGATGCTTCTGTATCACTTGAGACGTGAACTGATGAAGAAGGATTTTAATTGGCTTGATGAACATTGCAAGCTGTGTTTGCCTTGCTCTCTGGCAGATAATACTTGGTGAAGGAATGCAGTTGACCTTGATGGGGCTTGACTGTTCTGGGTTAAAAACTGCATGAATTTTTAAAGGCTTCCACATCAACATGGAGGAGGTGATTGAAAGTATAGATCATGGCTGTGCTGGAACTCTGTAGGTAACTCCAGTGGAAGTGAGCATAATTAACTTGCTTTTTGCCTCCTAAGCAAGTTTATTTTTCCTACTTTCTTCTGAAAGGAAGAGGTACTAACTAGGTGACTACAAAAGGATGACAATTCCTGCAGGAATTATCATCTCTGATGTGGAATCACAGAATTGTTTAACTTGGAAAATACGTTTAAGATCAAGTCCAACCATTAACCCAGCACTGCCAAGCCCATCACTAACCCATATCCCCACATGCCACATCAAAGTCTTTTAAATTCCTCCGGGATATCTCCAGGGTCTCAGTGCATCATGCTCTCTCTCTCTTTCATATCCTTTCTAGTTTGTTTTCCCCAGTACATTATCTGGTTGTACTAAACCTTACATGTGAACAGTACCAGACATTATCTGCTTGACAAGGACAATAAGGCAACCCCACCACAGCTGGGTTTCACAGATATGACTAAAAGTGGATATGGGAATCCATGAGGTAACTGAGCTGAGGTTTTCAGAGCAACAGGAAGAATAAAAGAATATAAACAAACAAATCCAAATTTAATTCAAGATCCAGCAGTATGTGTAATACTGGTGTAATTCCAGCATACTTTTCAAACATGTAACAGGGAGAGGTAGTGGAGAGAGTGCTAGAGGCACAAAGTAATTTTCCAAGGTCTCACTGAAAGCCACAGGATGACAGAACATAGTCTTAAACTGTGCCAGGGGCGGTTTAAGCTGGACTTTAAGAGGAATTTCTTTTCAGCAAGGATGATTAAACATTGGAATGGACTGCCCAGGGTGGTGGTGGAGTCACCAGCCCTGGAGGTGTTTAAAGACTGGACATGGCACTCCGTACTCTGGTCCGGTGATGTCCGGTCATAGGCTGGACTCGGTGACCTCAGAGGACTTTTCCAACCTGGCTGATTCTGTGACTCTGCGGGCAGAGTTCAGGCGGGGGCTGCAGGCTGGGACCGGGGCTGCAGGCTTAGGCTGGGATCGGGGGCTGCAGGATCAGGCAGGGAGGGGGGGGCTGCAGCAGGGATCGGGGGCTGCAGCAGGGATCGGGGGCTGCAGGATCAGGCAGGGATCGGGGGCTGCAGGATCAGGCAGGGATCGGGGGCTGCAGGATCAGGAAGGGATGGGGGTCTGTGCAGGCAGGGAGCCGGGGCTGCAGGCTCAGGTTGGGATCGGGGGCTGCAGGCTGGGATCGGGGGCTGCAGACTGGGATCGGGGGCTGCAGGCTGGGATCGGGAGCTGCAGGCTGGGATCGGGGCCCCTGGGCTCGGCAGCGCTCTGACGCCCGTCCCGATGCCGCGGCCGCTTCCCGCCCGCCCGGCCGGAGGGCGGAGCGCCCCTTCCCCGTGACCCCGCGGCTCCTCCTCCTCCCCTCCCCGCTCCTCAGTGCCGACGAGTAACCTGGATTCCCGGCCCTCCTCCTCCTCCCTCTTTTTTTTTTTTTTTTTTTTTTTTTTTTTTTTTTTTTTTTTTTTTCCCCCCCCCCCCCCCCCTTTCTCTCCCCCCCCCCCCCCCTCCCCCCCCCCCCCNCGCGGCTCCCGCTGCGGACCGGGGTCTCCATTTCCTCCCTCCCGGCTCCATCCTGGGATTCCCGGCTGGCCGCGTGTTCGCCGGCGGCCGCGCCGCGATAGTTGAGCTGGGGAAGCGTCCGCATGTCGGGAGGGCTGCGAGAGGTGAGGGCTGCCTTAGGTGTCCTCAGGCTCGCTCTGTGTGGGAGCGAATCTGGGAGCAAAGGAAAAGTGGACGTGCAAAAAGGGTTAGCAACTCTCTTAGGGACGTTTAGTATTACTTTGGGGAAATACAGGTTAATACTGTGCGAGTTTGTGCAGTTCATGTCAGACAATGTTTTCTCCGTTTTAGTGTTACGCTGTTTCTGCGGTGAGAATTCTTATGTAGAAACAACAGTGTTTGGGTGACTGGCACCTAGTTTTCTTCTAGAAAAGTTTCAAAATAAGTGGAACTTTATTTTGTGCTACTATTCTCAATTGTTTTGCATAAAATTTCTTTCCTTTGGAGAGATAATCTAGCAGGGACTGGTGTAGGGAAATACAGGACCTGTAACTGAGATGTCTTTTAGTGCTCCTCTTACAGATGCTTCTGTAAAAGTATTCGTATCTTGGGATCCACAGTTAGGTGTTGGCTTTTTTTTTTGGCTTTTTTTTTTCCCTCTGACTTGGTTCTCCTGAAGGGGCAATAATTAGGAAAGATAATTAGGACGATTGTTTATCTCTTGAAATACGGCTCCTCTGTTTTTACTTTCTGCCGGGCTCTTGCTGGCACAGCAGGCAGTCAGGTCTCTACAGCTCTGTGTCCCCAGACTGATGTTCAAGGTCGTGCTTTCATGTTTAACATAATTTGCACATTTCAGCACCAATAAGTGTAGGACTAGGGGTGTAATCCTTTGGTGTTTGGTGTCGGCACAGGTACACTTTCAGTTTACAGGTGCTCATGCTGGCTCACATCGGGCTGTTGCTGTGTTCACCTCCTGGTGATAGATCTTGTTCGAAATTGTGCTTAAGGAGACAGATAATTAAAAATATTACCAGCATATGGGCTGAGAGTAGTTTCATGTGTGGGAGTCTCTTTATCTTTATTTACTCTTTATCCGATCCTACCAGTTTCCCTTTCACTTGGAATGATCTCCCAGCTGGTGGCTGCTGTTTGCCATCAGGGACCCGCGTTTGGTGTGTAGGAATTTTTTCCCCTAACCGGAACAAAAGTAACAGTGTCAAGCTCCTGCCACTGCTGTACTTTCACCAAGTTCTGGCTGGCTCTGTGTTGTCACCGCTGTGTGTCTCCGGCCGAGCTCTTCTCGTGCCTTGTTTACTTCCGAGTCCATCGGGGCGGCTCAGCCTTTCCCCGGGCATTGGCCGGGCTGGGAGCTGCGAGTTGTTCTGCACATGGGGAGCGAGGCTCTGCTTCCTTCCTGTGAAATCATCCCCGGGCAGCCTCGGCAGCTCAGTGGCTTCTGGCAGCCCCGGCAGCTTCCTGCTCTGCTCCACACACAAGGCAGGGCATCGTGGAGATTTTTTATTGTGGCTGTTCTGTTTTATTAGAGCGAGCCAGCCTGGAAGTGGGGACTGTGAAGTCCCGTGCCACATGTTAATCTGAGAACTACAAACCCACTGCGTGTGAGAGCAGAGAGCACAAGTGTGGTTTCCAGCCCCTCACCGAGGCAGGGCTGCTGTGAACACAGCCGAGAGCTGCAGCCTCTCCAGGTCTGTCAGCACATCCTTGACACCAGGGAAAGGCTCCATTCATCTCTGCTCTATTCTGCTGGTGCTCAGCAGCTGCTTTTCCCTCCCAGTTCGTGTCCGGACTGGGCTCTGCAACCGAGCCCATGCGAGGTGCCCCCGGTGCTGGCCTGCTGCCAGAGGAGCCGCTCAATTTGCCACAGGGTTTGCTATTTTAGTCTTAATTCTTTTTCTGGAAACAGTATCAAGCAAGTTAGGAGGCCATATCTGACTGATTTCAAAACATCGCTGCTGAACGTGCAAAGTTTGTTCAAACATGCTGTTGTGTCAGGAGTAAGGTGGGGTTTTGTACATGGAGGGGTTGTCATGAAATCACTGTTTCCATAATTAGGAAATTAATGATCCCTTTTTGCTTTTTCCCAAATACTGTCTGAGTTCTTGATGTGGTGTTGAATTTGCTGTTGACACCGTGTCCATACCCTTTTTTTTTTAGCTTCAAGAAAGTGTGAAAAGTCACAAATCTGAAAATTTTTCTCTTTTGCAGAAAAAGCTTGATACTGCTACTTTTTGGTGTACTTTTTTTAGAAGGAAGAACAGAAAAATGTCATAATAAAAGTACTCTCATTCAGCTAAAAGACTTGGTTAAAAGCTTCATAAACTTCTGGAGCTTGCACTTCTAGGTCTTAATGTATTTATTAATTCTAAACTTTGCACACCACAGATTTCTCCTTAATTCTTTAAAAGGATAACTGGTTTTGCCTGATGCTGAGGGTCCTAATTTATTTCTGAAGCAGCAATTGTCTGAAAAAGACTGTGAAGTTGATAATAGCTTTGCATGTGAAATACCAACTTTTTTTCCCTAGCACAAAAAGCAAATTTATTGAATTAGTGGTACTAAAGTTATTTTCTTGTAATTTAGTTTTAAGTTACCCTTTAAAAATTGTGAATAGACTGTAGAAACTTTTATAAGTCTGTTTTAGTTTTCAGTGCAGGTACTTGTTTTTGCCTTCCATATGTTTTCTTGAAGATTTTGGATGTTAGATGTTGATTCTCTTTGGGAGCCTTCAGTCTTAAAATGTGGTGCAGGGCAGGGTGTGCTCGTGCCTTAACTGGGGTAGTAGACATGGCAATATCTTCATCTGCTTGAATTTAATCCAGTGTCCAGTGTCCTCTTAGCTTGTGTTTCACTGGCAGTGCATGTTTCCCCTGTACAGCCTGTTAAAGGTCTGTCCTTCTCTTTTTAAAAAATCTTTTTCTATTCTCTTGGGGGTGGATGTGGACCTGCTCTTACCCTGCTGCTGCCATCACAGAGTCATCCAGTTTCTTTGGCTTAATTTTAGACCATAAATTAATGCTGAAACTCCTGGTAAGCTGCCACACAAAGAGGAAGGAATTAAAACTTTGTATGCAGCCTCAGCTCTCTTCATTTTTGCTAAAACTGAAATTGCATTTGACAAAGTTACAGCCTGGAAAACACAGCATGACTTTTTCAAATGCGTTGTTGTCATGACCAATATATTTTCCTAAGGAAAGAAAAATTCTATATCATTCTGTTGCCTCAGATAACAGTGTTGTCTTTGGGTGGCTTAAAGATGAGGTGGTTTGATGGAAAGATAATTGGTGGTGTCAGATGTGACACCAAACTTTCTCCTTTGCTTGGTGAACTGAGCTATGGTATTTGCTGTTGAAAAGTGAAACATCTTTTTCAGCAGTGATTCTCATGCTGACTTTGCAGTTGCATGGCATTTTGTGCACTTATTTTTACTTCATCTTGAAGTTTTACACTTTAGCAGAATTGTTGTGTGCTCGTGCATATTTAGTGGTGCATTGGAATGTACAGAAGCACTGCAGAGAACACCAAACCGTCCTGACTTCCAGGAAAGTTCTTTTTTCACAATTTGCAGCCTTTCCTTCACTGCTATCCCCACCAGTCTGCCTCTCTTTCACAGAAAGGTGGAAAAGGGATATAAATGCTTTAATTCAGTAAGAAAAAATCCCGTAGATGATCATCTGATATTCTTGTACCCCTTAGAACTGTATAGGAGGGAGAGATTTTTCCATTTCAGAAACCAGCCCTTCTAAACACTTCTGGCCTTCCAGAAATCACAGGAATCAGCCAATGAACACAGTAAACTTCTGCTAAATTGGCTTTGCAAACCCAGATAGTTTTAACTAATTAGGAACTTTACATGCGTGCTGAAAGTCCTGTTCATGTTGGCTGAGCCTGTCCTGACAGCAGCTTCACAGAACTTGTAAGGGCTGTCAGAATTTGGGTGTTTTGTTTCCCTTACTGGATATTTATGCAAAATACTTGGTCCTGTTTTTAGTGATGAAGTTTCTAATATTCAGCCTACCAGAAATTATATCTAAATCTCTAAATGAAGAAAAGTCAGCCTCCAGTATCTTATTTTTGGTAAGTTATGAACTAGAGGGGGAAAAAAAAGCTGGTGGAAAATATTACGTAGTTTTGACTGTAGTGGCTGTGGGTAGGGATCTGTTCCATGCATTGTCCAATTAATTTGTTTTAGTATCTTGCTTCCTCTCTGATGTACTCACAAAGCAGCCCACTAGAATGTAAAATGTCTCTTATCCTCTTGACTGGGGAAGCACAGCCCTTTGAATTCAGTGCAAAGGGATTTTTGGTTGGGTTTTTTATCCCCACATATATTGTAATACACAAATCTGAGCTTAAAAATGTCATTGCACATTTTATACTGCAGAAATTGGGAAAAGCCAGAGCTGGATAGTATCAACCCCAGGTAAACTGAATTTGTGTAGTTTCTCTCATGTTTTACACCAGAGCTGTAATTTGTGAGTCCCTGTGGTAGCCATTTCTAAGAAGTTGTGCTTTGAAGAGACTTTCTAGTACTGCCCAGGAAGTGGAGGTTTTTTAACTCCTCGACACTGAGGTGAGGCCTGCATTTTTATATACTCAGCCCTGTTTTAATCAGTGCTGTGTTTTAGTCTGTTTAGTGAGCACCACAGATCAGTGCAATTCATTTTAACCTCTCTATTTTAATTGTTTTGCTTTTATTTCAGAGCAATATTTGGTGCTTTCAAATAACAATTTTTTGTGTGAGCATTATTTCATTTGTTTCTGTACTCTGTCTTTGCATTTCATATTAAGCAAAATTGCCTCTCCTAAATGCCCTGCTCTGTAGCTGTGCTGCAGCTGTGAAGCCACGTGGCACCTGGTGTCCAGGCTTTCTAGGAAGGAAAGTTTTGTTTGGTTTTATTTAATTTTTTTTTTTTTTACTTATGACTTCACAAAACTGGACCCAGCCAAGGTGGAAGCAACTCATTGATTTGGATGGGAAAGTACTGTGGATCGTGGCATAATCCAGTCAGTCCAAGGCTTGCTTTGAGGTTTTTCTTTTGAATTGGGCACTCATTGAGCTGTCCACAGTGCTACCAAATTTTGTTACTGTTGTGAAAGGGATTTATTTATATTTTTAATCACAGGTGTGGTGAGAGTGATTTGTTCTCTCCTGTTGTAATTTGTTTGTCCTCTTCTATTTTTTCAGTTGTGTTCTGTCTTGTGTGGGAGTTTATTGTCCTCTGTAGTGAAAGTGTTGGGGACCAGGTCCCAGCATTAATAAGTCTGGAGTCATGCAAGTCTCTCTCTTTGGGACCAGCATTACAATATTTAACTTCTCAGAGATGCAGAATAACTCCATTTATGGGCTCTACATCTGCAGTTTTGAGCCCTACAGTTTTTCCCAAAAGCTCTCTTGGCACAACCTGATTGAATTCCTTTGTACAAGCTGCTTTATAATCAGAAGGTGGAGAATATTCTTAATAAAATGTGTGAGTTCTGAAGACTGGATGTTTAAACAGTACATGAATTTACTGTCTCCTTGTGTCACTTCCAGCCTGTGTTGGGTGTGACACAAGCAGATGGAGAACAAAAATGAAATTTTCTTTTTTTTGAGAAATAAACAAATCACGGCTTGTTATTTTGGGAAGCTTGAAACTTCTGAAACTTATCAAGTGTATCAAGTGATATTGATGATTTTGTATATAGTCTAGGAAAAAAGTAACTTTTGTGCCTTGGCAGTATTGACACCGTGGGTGGCTCTGTTTGAGCTGCTCATGTCAGAAAATTGCAACTTTTTGTCTCAGCAATGCTTTTTTATGTTCCTAGTTTACTCATTAAATTTACACAAGAGCTTATTAATGTGAGAAAATAATGAAATTTTAATTTTAATTTGGTAGTAGGAAGTGTGTGTGGATGTGCTAATTTAGATTTATTTTAAATAAGCCAATTTTAGGAGAATTCCCAAGAGTGGAGGTTTCACTGGCTTAGCTAGATCAATCAAAAAATTGTTTGAAGTTAAACCTGTCATGTAGATGAATAAAACTTTAAAACATAATTATTACTGAGGCCTCATTATATACCTTCTGAAACTTGTTTAGCAAGTGTTTGCTATTAAAGGCCAGGCATCTGTTCATAGAGAGGCTGAATTCCTGTCTAAATGTTGCTGTGTTCTTGACTTTGATAATGAACTTCTTTCTTTGTCCTTTCATACAGCTTGTGGTTTGCACTGAATGCTCCCCTTCTGCTGGTTTTTGTGGGCTTTTTTTATTAATGTCTCTGGTTTTACACTCTTGCCCCATCATCCTTCTCCATCATATCTGAAATCCTCATGGAGCACAAGGCTTTGGGAGAGCAGGGGGTTTCTCTTGTTTGTGGCTTTTCACTGCCAGTGAAACAGAAACTTTCTCAAATTATTTTACTTGTCAACTTCAGCTCTGCTGAATATTTTGTTGTGAAACAGAACTCTCTCTACTGAGAGACATGGGTTTAAATAGAAAACCCCAAAAACCACCAACCCTCCAAACCATAAGCAAAACAAAAAATAAAATAGAGCAGAAATCCAGGTTCATGTAGAAATGACAATGCAGAGGAATTAATTTCTCAGTGAACCAGTGCATTTCATTTTGGGAAGAGCTTCAGTGTTTAATGAGGGAATTTTTAGGAATAACTCATAGGATTCAGAATATTTGCATAAGGGTGTGTTGTTTAAAAGTCAGAGCTCCTTTCAGGGGGAGGAAACTTCCTGCCAGGGCAGGGAAATGAAGCTTTGTTTTCTGGGTCTCTATATGTGATAAAAACACACTAGTGATGTTTTTTTTCCTAATTGTTTGACTGGCAAATTCCCGTTAATGCCAAATTTCAGGGAGGCCTCTCTGTAGCAAACTTTTATGTGCCTTTTTTAATGTTTCACAGCTGAGTTTTAGTTTGTATCAGGTAATATGAGAACATCAGTTGCTTACAAGAAGCAGGTGGAGGAAAAAACCCTGAGGTGTAATGGAAAAAAAAATTCTGATAGGGGACTTCTGCTGCCAGCCTACACTGTAATAGCTCAGTTATTCCATGATTAGGAACCTGCATTTTGCCCTCTTTGCAGTGATGCTGGAAACCACAGCCCTATCTCTGGAAACCACAGGAGATACTACTGCCTGTTGAAGATGCTGCTACAGCTGCTTTCACTGTCTGAAATGATAAAATAAAACATAACCTAGGTTCTTAGCTGGGAATTTTCTATTCTGAACCTAAACCACGAGAGTGTTCATGTGTTTTGTAGATTAATCCAGTGTGGGTATGGGAAAAGATTGTTTTTTTCCCAAGGAAGACATGACTACTTCTGAATTACAGCTCTACAGCTGAGTTTTGTATATTAAAAACTGTTAAGGAATGAAAACAACTTAATTTTTATTTTTACATTTTGCACAAAAGCACTGCCAGCCAAAGCCTGTGTGAGTATGAAATGTATTTGCAAAGGTACAACTCAAAGCAGAACCATCCTAACTTCTTTCTTTAGTTAGCTGAGCACAAATCACTTCTGTGTTTCATTAAGTTGTGCACAATGCAGATCCCACAGGGAACCTCTGTGGCACCAGCTCCCAGCTGGTGAGGCCCAGCACATGGAAAACCATGCCAGGGGCCATGGAATAGAGCCTGAGCCATGAAACTCATGGATTCAGTGCAGCTGCTGTGCATGGGGGCACTGGTGGCTCTGGAAATGCAGGAGGAGGGGATGGGGATGATGGTGGGGGAGCAGCACTGCTGAGAGCTCTGACTCTGCTTCAGGGGATTTAATCTCTCCAGCATCCTCTCGTGGGCTGTAGTGCAGAGAGCAGTTCTTACTGTGTCTGAGCAGGACAAAAATCATCTTTTACACTCACAGGGTGAGCTGTGCAGCTCTGGAGGCGCTGTGTGGTGGCAGCTGGGTGTGCAGGTGCCTAAAGATGGGGCTGGGTGCCCCTGCTGAGCTCACTCTGCACCTGCAGCAGCTGGATTCACTGTGGCCCTGGGGACTGAATGGAATTGCTTGTCAGTATGGAAACCTCAGGCTGTGTGTTAAATTTTTTGGAAGGGTCAATCCTGATGGATGAAGAAGTCACGCTGTAGCAGCCTCAATAGTGACACCAAACCAAACCAAGTAAAGCCAGTGAAGGGTGGGTTGGGCTGTTCCCTGCACACCTGTGCAGTTCCAAGTGTCTGCTAGTACAGGAGGAGGAGGAACCACATTTCTTTCCTATCCTAATGCAAACAAAGGGGTAAGGGAAGCATGATGTGGGATGATGAATATGGAATTTCTGGTCTTGCCTTCTTTGGAGGAGAAGCAGCCTGAAGGGAGCCATAGGTGCTAGTAGGTGGGTTGGGGTTTTTTGTTCCCTCTTCAAATATGTGTTTATTCACTTTGGGGCTTTTGAAATGGCAAAGAACAGAGGTTGTATTGAATGGAGGCATTGCTTTTTATGAATGTAGAAAATACCATTATATTCTGTATTTCAAATTCTTAGGAAAGACATCTGGAGTTAGTTCAGCATCATTTTCTAAGGCACGGAAAAGGGAATGAATCATGATGGTCAAATGTGATAAAAAGCACTAAGAATGTTCTCTATTTCCCCCTTCATTGAGTAGAAGCTTGTCTGAAGATGGAGTTATTTTGTACTTTGAATTCACATTTAACTTCAAACTGGGCTGCTGACTTGTGGGCAAGCCATAAGCATCCCTCCATTGTTTGGCTGAGGCTCTCTATTTGGATGGCTTAATTCAAGCTGCAGCTTGTAATTAAAAGCATTTCTCTGTGGCCCTTAAGGAGGGTTCTGGTAGGATTTGGTCAAATTCCACGAGCAGGGATGGGTTAAGGTGCCTGGTTTGTGAGCAGTGAGGGTGAAAGTTCTGCACTTTGGGTGCTCTGGGGGTGCTCTGCCACTGCTCACCCCACTTGCAGGTGGTGAGAAGCAGCTTGTTGGTATTCAGAAATTTGGAGGCTGACTTGGAAGGTCAAGGCTGCAAGGAGAATGTGGGAGGAAAGCAGAGTACTAACACTTGGTGCCTTTTGCTGGTTGACATTGTCCAGAAGCAGCTTGTGGGCTGGAAGGAGCCATTCTGCTTTCTGCTGGAGCCTTGATCTCTTCCATTCTGCTTTCTGCTGGAGCCTTGATCTCCTCCTCTTCAGTTCTTTTGTTCTTGCATATTCCTCTTTGAAATGTGGTCCTGACTTTAAAGCAGGCTGGATTGAAGTCTGGCTTCTCCCTTTGATCTGTGACTGCAGCTCACACCTCTGGTGTCTGGGGTGATTCTGCTCTCAGTGATCACATCACTTGGGGCACTGTGAAAAGGTCCTGTCTGTGTCCTACAGAGGTCAAAAAGGCATCAGGGTAACCAAGGGAGCTGCAGATCTGTAACTGGTTACTTATTCCAGACAAAATCATCACAGAATGGGTTGGGCTGGACCTCTGGAGATCATCCTGTCCAACCTGCCTGCCATGGGCAGGGACATTTTTCAGTAGGTAAAAGGGTTGAGTTGAAAGTTAATCTTGCATGAATTCTTTCACAGGAAGTGCCCATTTTAAATAAAATGATGTCTGGAGTAATCTGCTGTACATAATGAGATTACAGTTATGGAGGCAGTGCTGTTTATCCAATACTTTCACTTTTGTTAAGGTATTTAGTTTCCTACTACAGCACTAAGAAACTGGAAGCAATCTGGCAGAGTAGCATCAAACATCTCAGTGGTCATTCAAGGGCCTTAAAACATCACCGAATGTGAGGACAGCTCCTTCATTTCTGCTCATCAATATTAAGCCAGCCCCTTTACTTGTAGCCCACTTTGGCACATGCAATATGCTGTGCTTAGAAATTGTAGTAGCTGCTCACTGAGAGACCAGAAGAACCTTTTGAGTGGGGATTTGACAAAAATGACAACTGAAAATCTGATTACATCATTCCTCTGCTCCCTTTGTGGCTTGTTGAGTTCTTGGAGATTAATAGGTACCTCTGTAACATTTTTGTTGTGCATTATCTAATGAAGAATGTTATAGCTTCTGGTTTCCAGGCTCTAAAACATCCTTAATGAGCAGCAGACAGACTTACATGTCCCATATAGATTCCTCTGGCCCTAAAATATCAAGGGACTGTGAGCTGCAGCTTTGGGTTTCCCTTATCTCACAGAAAACACTGCCAGCCTCTCTCCTATCGTTCCCTAACGGTTCTTAACAGAAAGGCAGAAGTTAAACTTCTTTATAAAACCCAGACAGTCAGAAAACTTGAAGAGAGCCCCAAGTTTTTCTTTAGTTGGGTCCTAAAAAGAAAAGGCTGAACTCCCTGTATTTTTTTTCTTGTTCTATTTATGTGTGACTAGAATACATAAAAACTCTGCACAGATCCTGTCACAGATCTGTACTGGGTGTTTTCCACATTCTTTCTGAATTCCTTCTCTTACTGGTAGTTGAATAACTATTTGTGGAAATCCTGTTTCCCCTGGTGTGGGGTGTCCCCTTTCCAAGTCTCCCGTTCTCCCACTTCAAGGAGCACTTCCAGGAGGGGACAGTGACCCCTGGGCAGTGGGGGAAGGAGCATGTGGCACACCAGGAGAGGTGCAGGGAGTCAGGTGGGTTCAGCCTTAGGAAGAGGAGGGGAAGGGCTGATCTGGGGCTGAGGGGAACCTTTGGA
The DNA here is from genome assembly GCA_013401375.1 of Spizella passerina. NCBI lineage: Eukaryota > Metazoa > Chordata > Aves > Passeriformes > Passerellidae > Spizella > Spizella passerina. The sequence continues at coordinate 34,796 of WBNQ01002789.1, forward strand.
GCAGATGGAGCCAGTCCTGTGGCAGGTGCACCAGAGCAGGGCAGAAGCTGGAGCACAGGAAACTCCAGCTGAGTAGAAGGCAAGTTTGTTTTACATGGGGGTGGAACAGATTGTAGAGGTGTTGTGGAAACTCTGTTCTTTAAGATATTCAAAACCTGACAAGTCAGCCTGGCCTCTTCCCACCTGTGTTGCTCTGTGTTCATGATCCTCTGCTCCTCTGCAGCAGCTGCTGGAGGGTGTTCCTTTGCCAGCATTGGTTCTTTTTAACCTGCTCATGATGAACACATTTGTCATTTTATTTATTTCTTGCAGTTCTGGAGGCAAAATAGCTGCTCAGTAGTTGAGGACAAGTTATTAAATCCCTTTTTTTGCCCAAGGAGTGATGCATCCTCTGTGTCTGTGTGATGGCATCAGACACTGACCTGGAGGCAGCAGTGAATGTGCTCAGTGGTTGTTCCTGAAACACCTCCAGTGATGATCTGGAATAGCAGCCCCATTATCTGATACTGGAAACCTTATCCCAAAGTGATGCTTTCAAATAAAGCTTCTTTCACCTTGGTTTCATTTGGAGATTTTAGAAAAATGGTTTTAGAGAGTCTTCTCCTTGGCAAATGTAGATTGCATGAGCCCAATGCTAAAACCTACTGAGAGTTGTGAAAACATCACCTGGTTATTAAATATGAGTTAGGACTTGCCACACAAGGAAACTTATTGATATAATTGCACTGGTGTAATTATGCTCAGATGATTTCCTGTGTCAACAAGCCCTTCCATGCAACTTGTTTGGCCCCTTCTTATTTAGAAACTCATTAGGCCTCTGCCTGCACATTAAAATTGCATAATTCTTTGCTAAAAAATCTCCAATGTGCAACTTTCATGCTGACTGGCAGCACTTCCAGCATGCTGAGCAGGCCAGCAGTTAAGCTTTAAAAAATGGTGAAGGACAAAAGAAATGAATGCTCCAAGTCTGGGAAATGGTTCGTGGAGCACATGGAGCTGGAAAACCATCATTGCTTAACTGTGTGGATTTTAGAGTGGAAGCTTGTCAGAGTGTGTGGCTCATTCACACCTTTTATAGACTGGGAGTGTCTTGGCCTGCTCACTCCCTGAGTCACTTTTTTTCTGATTTTCATCCTCAGTAATGTGCAGCAGTAAGAGCAGCCAGCCTTGTGTTCACAATAGTTTTCAACTTGCAAAATTATTTTTACTCGCACAGCACTTCTGTGATTATCCAGGTTTCCTCTACTGCCACCTTTCCCCCCCTGTCTTTTGACAGAGTAATTTTGCTTGATTGCTAATTTGATTTCATAAAACTGCCACAAGACTGTTATTTTTCTGATATCTGTCTTTTCCAGATTTTTTTGGTGGAAATTGCTGCTTTTAAGATTGATAGCTATGAACATTTTGTTTATGTAAATGGGATGAATTATAATAGGAAGTCTGGTTTCTTTCTTGATAAAAGTAAGCCTAAAGACAGCATGTGGGGACCTCATTATTGCACACCCAGCTCACCTTAATTCACACCTGAAAATGTGGCTCTTGATGGTCTCAATCATCATATCAAGGTTGAAATGCTCTCATTATTCATATTATCATCTGGCAAATGAGATGATAAAATCCATCCATCCAATTCTTACCCCACGGATGCTCCAGTTTATTAGTCTTCCATCTTTTTTCTAGTCCCTTCTTTCCTTGACAGCACTTTAAAACTGAAATCCAGGAATACATGTAGATTTTCCAATGCTTTGAAAACTGTCTCCAGAAGCAGCATCTGTGTTCATGAAGGTGTCTCTGCATGAATTTTGGCAGGTTTCCCTGGGCAGGGCATCACTTCCAGCTCAGATGTCATGTGCTGTCCTCTGTAGCACAACTGAAAAAGCTTCCTAGTAGGAACCTTGGCACTAAGGAGAATATTCCTGTATTGATACAGCTTCTGTCCCATGTAAAAGTGAGTGATGGGAATTCTGCAGGGGTGTTTGAACAGGGAGATGGGGCAGCTGGATCACTTTGAATGCAGCAATTGTGCCTCCTGCTCAAGGCTGAAAGTTTCTATCATGCTTTATCTGAGGTCAAGCCTTATTTCTCTGTTCTGTCAGCACCAAATCCAGCATTTTGTGATTCTACCCTTCACAGCTGCTTGCTGCAATAAGTTCTACACCAGATAGTTTGATTTTGCTTTCTTACTTTGAGGCAATAGTCCAAGGAGTGAATGCAGCTGGGTGGTTGCAATATTTGGTGTTTGGCCCCTGGAGCTCAGTTCCCATCCCTGACACATCCGTGTCTGTTTCAAATGTAGGCTGAGCTCTTATCGGGTCACTGCTGCTCTTTAATAAACAGTACTTATCTCCTTGAAGCAACACCCTGCCCTAAATAAGTTTTGCCTTGGGAGTTGAGCCAGAAATAGCTTCCCCCCCCTCCCCACCTTATTTTTTTCCCCCTTTAATTGGATCGTAAAACCCAAATAATTGAAAAAACTGTTCAGGATGGAAATAGAGGGTGGCAGTGGTCCTGCTTTCTGGGCAGCTTGGTGCTTTTTTATCTCTGTGAGTCATGCAGGTTATAAAAATGCCTTCACATCTTTCCCCAGGAATCTGTGCTTCTCTCAGCATTTCATCTTAGTCTCAAAAATGGGGCTGAACCCTCACTTTTATTCACTGTTTGTCACTGAAGCTCCAGTGGAGGAATTGAGCAACATGTGTCCATGCTGATCCCTGAACATTTACAGACATGGCTTTGTTATGCCCCTGTGAAGCATTAAACAACCCCATTTTAAAGCAGAGGGAGGATTTATTGCTTAATTACAGAATTTCTTAATTTGGCATAAATAGCTTGTGGGGATGTGTGTCCCCTTTCACTATGCTTCTCTTTGTACTTCCAATATCTAAGTGTAATTTTTTTATTATTTTGAAAATTATAAAAGACATGATGTACAAAATATGGCACAAAAAAGGAAGAGCAGTGGAATTAGGATGTGGCAGTAGATACAGAAATGTTAGAAGGCATAAAAATCATCATGAAAGAGAAGGGAAATCAATACATTGGTAACAGTTGGCCAGGTAATAGTGGAAGGCAATGCGGAATGCAGAGTGTGGATAACGAGAAATGGAACTGTTAAAATACAGGAGCCTGGACAGAAAATAAAAATATTTTATGATGGGTGGTGTTATGGGAATCATGGAAATACACAAAAATCACAGAATAAAGTTGATGACTAGGACATAATTTTCAAATGGGAACGATCTGTTACAGAAGGATGAAAATAAAAATGTGTGCAGTGGTGATCTGTAAAGGATTCAGCAGCAGAGTGACTGAAAATGCATGTGGGAGACAGATTATTTTAAAATTTGAGAGAGGGGGTGGAAGTGGTGGCAAACAGGATTCTGGAGGAGGAGAGGTGGCTGCTTTGTGCACATCCTCCTGATCAGATTTGGAGGTGGATCACAGAAACCTTTGGTGTATTGCAAGTACAAATATTTGTGGGAGTATTTTTGTATTTTTTCTGCTACTTCTCAGCTGGAGAGGCAATGCTGTCAATAACTCTGTTAGGTGTCCTGTCCTCAGCAGAGGATTCCTTCCTGTCCTGTCACAGCCAGTGGGAATTTGTCACACCAAACAGGGGAAATGGTGACTGCAGGGCCACCTGAGCCAGTTAATCACCATCAGAAAAATGTGAAATCACCAGAGGGCCTGGAAGCGTTGGGAAAAAATGAAAATTGATGTCTTAGAAATCAGGATGTGTAGGAATTTAGGAAAAATAAAGAGCCAAAGGTTGAGCAGAATCATGAGCTGTGTTTTGTCCTCCTGAGGGATGGAGGTGGGTAAGGGCAGATGCAGATGGGCTGCTCCTGCCTTACAGATAAGGGCTAAGGTGATATTTGGCTCCATTTCTCAGGGCAGCTGTGGACACTGCAAGAGCAATGTGGATGAATAATACTCAAATAAAAATTGCTATATTGCCATTGAAAGCAAAACTGAAGTACTGAAACATGAAGTTTTAGGTTTTGGAAATGCAGATCTTCAGCAAGAAGTGACTTTAATGTGTTGATTGTGTTTGTGTTGGTGAACCACAGTGTTTAATGGCAATGTTTATAAAAGGCAGGGAAAATAAGGAAATTGGATTTCAATAGCCTGAATTAGAAGGATGGATGCCACAGAATATGTTTGGGAGGCCAGAAACAAATTTTTCAAAAAATAGTAAGATCAGAAACAAGATTTTAAAAAAATAATAACAAACCCCTCTATTATTTTCCCATTGTCAAATCTGATTAAGTATTTGGTGCTTGGGGAAATTGGTGCTGACTGTTAGGAGGGTGGTAAAAAAAGGGAGATAATCATGAGTGGGAAACTGGCCATGGGAAGTGCTGAGGGGTAAAGTGGGGCATTGATGCTACTGATGTTGGGAATGGTCTTATTATTTCATTAGCATTGAAATGAAATGTTCATTAGCAAAGGAAAGGAAATGTTCATTAGCAAACATTGCATAAATGTTAGGAATAAGTATGTGAAATTTCATCAGAGGTATAGGAGGCATTGTCAGGAAAAGGAGAATCTGAGCATCATTCAGAAAGCAGCAGGTTAATAGATATGGGTTAGAAAAGTAGATTTATTAAAGACAATGTAGCTGGGAGTTCATGGGGAATTGGAAGGTGATCATAAACACCTGAAATGGGTGCACATGGCCTGAGTGGTCACTGGAGGCCTTTACAAGGCAGTGGTACAGCAGGCAAAAGCAGTTTAGAGCTCATTAATCTGCCTTTTCCAGTTGAGAGGTGGAAGCACAGTGTGGTTATCCCTTGGTCTTCTCCAGGAAAAATCACTGGAAGGATGAGAATGATGAAGCCTGATTTTTGAGCAGAAGTAGTACAGCCTAGAATTTAGTATTAAATGGGTATTTGGTTTAAATCTAGAAGTGCAGTCAGGAGTATTCAATATGAAGACCACCAAATATAACCTGCCATGAATAAATAAAAATGGAAGGATGTTTTCTGAGCATTAGAGAAAGTCAGGGTGGAAAAGTGGTGACTGATTTGTTAATGAAGGGATGTGAATTGTTTCTGCTGCTAGCAGAGAACTGAATTTGATAATCTTAAGAAACCACACCTGGATTCTTACATAAGTAATGAGAAACCTCCTGGGTTGTTTCACATGTGAAGATTTTGCTGCAAGTGGTTGTTGCTCCAGAGCACAGAACACCTGAGCACTGAGGCTGCAGAAGTTTTGAATTCTCAAGTTGGTACTTTACACACTTTTCTGTGGATTTTTAATGGACTTTTCTGGACTGAAACAACAGCAAACTGCCTTTGTGCTTCTGCTTCATGTTGTCTGAGCAACAGCTGATGTTTGAGCTCAAGACTTGAGCACAGCAGCAGTAGAATATTGGCTCTGTTTTCTATGTGAAAGAAGCAGTAGGATATAGTTCAGTTCTTATACAGGACTTTGCAGAGAGCTGCAGCACACAGGAACATGGTGGAAATTCCATTTTATAGGTGTTTGCTCAAATAAATGTGTGTAGATCTGTTTTAAAATGAAGATTCATCCCTGCAAGGAAGAGCTTGGTTCTTGCTTTCCTGCTTGGTCTGTGAAGTTCCTACCCAGCTGACTGATTATATAGGAAAAAGCAACTGATTTTGAGATGTTTTTTCAATAATTGGGGCTGTGAAATACAACAAATTGTGAACCAGCATGAGAAAGAAAGAGAAAACAG
>WBNQ01002789.1:43226-57421 GCA_013401375.1 Spizella passerina
TATGCTCCTGAAAGAGATAGCAGGGTGAAAACAGGGATCAGCTGTCCAGGGAAACAAAGCAGCCAGGTCTTGCCTTTGGCACCTGTGCCCTGTTGGAGTGTGCAACTTCATTGACTTGACAAAGGAGCAGCCTTGCCAGGAGTGAAACTTGAGAATGAGACTTGGCACCAGCTGGAAACCACAAGTGTCATCATCATAACTACACCTTGACTGTGGAGGATTGCAATGGCATGTTTATATATTCAAGAGCAAAGCCTTTCCTTGTTAAAAAGGTGACATGGGTGGAACCAGCTGTCACTAGAATAAACAGTGTGGAGTCAAAAAAGCCACCTGAAAGCCACGGTTTTCCTACTGTGAGTTAATAAACCTGAGGGCATTCCCATTGTTACACTGAGGAGTTGGTAATGATAGTGTTCTCACAAAGCAGCATCACTGTGCTTTGCTGCCGTGTTTTGTTTTTTTTTTACTTCCTGTGGTGATCTATTATTAGTTTAATTTTTCAGCTAGTCAAGAGCTGAGGTTAATTTCAAAAGCAAACACCGCTGTTAAGTGCATGAAGCTGAACTCTCTTCTTGCCCAAGGGCAACTGCTGATTTCACTGAGGTGCTGTTCCTGCATTGGAGCACTGCAAAACTCTTGGAGCAGTCACTTTTTTATAAGGGGAGCTGTGAGAAATTTGCTTTCCTGAACTGTCCCTGCCACCACTCCAGCTGTGCCAGCTGCTGCTGGCTGATCCAGATTCCCTCTGCAGCTCCTCTGGGGGCCAAGTGCTGCACAGTTCATGTGTGTTTTCTGTGTGAGCACCTCCTTTACAGTCCTCCCTTGCCACAAAACCTAAAACAGTTTTTCTCACTGGAAGGGCAGTTTCTGTTCTGTAGCAAGTTCTTCCTCCAGTGCCTGCCTATGACCTGCTCTGCTTGGCCAGTTAGTCACTCCTGTTCTGTGGTGACAGGAGCAGGTGCAGACCTACACAGGTGAAATGCCTTTTGCAGTGAGCAGAGATGCCACAGATGCATTCAGCAGTGGTGTGGTGGATGTTTCTCAGGGCAGTGTGGTAAAAATACAATTTGGATTCACATATTAAAGTGTGTTTTATTTCTGTTGAGTACTTACTGCTCTATTCTATAGGTGTACCTGTACTTACCTGTACCTGGGCTTTTGTGAGCTGTGACCTATGTCTATACATGAATTTCTGTGTGTGCAAATATATATTCATATATATATTCAAATACATATATATATATTCAAATATATATCCTATATATATCTCATATATATGTATATATGAGATATATATAGGATTAGGCAGGAGGCACATGTAATCCAATTCTGAATGATGTTTTTTTACAGCTGCCTTACAGGTTTTTCTAGTATTTTGATTCTATAATTCACATGTATATAGTAAGTAGTTTTTATCATTGCTTTATGTGATACAGCCTCTAGAAAGGAGAGAGGGAGGTTTTATTTTTTGCTCTACTCCCTCATGTGTGTCAGCTTTGTTCTTCAGTTTTACTGCACTTGTGCTGTGACCCTGCAGACCCCACTGCAGGGTGTATCCACTGCAGATGCAAGTTCCACACTGAGACATGAGCTGGAGCAGGACTGGAAAACACAGCTGGGACAACATGCTCCTGAATAAATACAGTCTGGCTACAATTCTGTACATGAGGCAGATCAGTTTGGGTAGTTGGGCAGGCAGAGTGGGCAATGTGAGTTTAGTTCTGCACTCTGGGTGCTCTCAATTTAATTTTTGAGGATTTATGCAAGGTGAATTCTGCCTGCAGTTGCCAGCCCAGGGTTCTTGGTCAGCTTGCATGGGCTTGGTAGAACAGTTATCCCAAGGGGCTGAAGTTAATGAAGTGGTAAATAACTCTTCTCTTAACTCTGCATGGAGAAAATAACTTATTTTTCTTAAAAATACCTCCACCCACAGCTGAGAAGCACCATTGCTAATTGTGGATGTGGTTTGAAGCTTGAAAACATAAATCAAGTGGAAGTGTTCATTTTTTTATATAAAGCAATTTATAAATGGAAGAACTTGCTATGGAGGAGAGTGGGGTTTCCATGCTCAATCTTAAGGTTGAAAAATACCTCCCACCCTCCCAGTTATGTACTTATTCAGTCACACTCTGCAGACCTGAGGCAGATATTACTGGGTCAGATTTGATTCATGCTTTGAAATAGTTCAGAGTTCCTTTCAGTGGCCTCATCTTATTTTAAGATAAACCTTGGGACACAGCAAAGAAACTGCCAATTAAAACAATCTCAGTTCTTTCCTTGAGTGAGTTCAGTTTTGTCTCAGATTTTGCAGCACTGTAATACCTGCCTGAGTGCTGGGTTAATTCCCTTGCCAAGTCAGGGTACCTGAGCAGCCTCTGTGAGCTGCTGGTTGTCAGCAGTGCTGGGGGAGCAGTGGTTTCCTTTCTGTGCCCCTTTAACCTCTCGATGCCCTTTTGGCCCTGATTGTGTGTTAAGATTGCAACCTGCTGATGGATTTTGGGTAGTACAGGTGCACTGAGGGATGTCTCTCTGGGACTCTGGCACCAAAAGACCTTTGGCATCAAAAAATGTTGTTATTCCAGCTTCAAAAAATGTTATTTTTCCAGCTGACCTCTCACTGACTGCTGAGCTGCTTTGGATGACCAGTGTGTCAATGCTGTGGTTTGACAGGAGCTGTGTGAGTGGTTTCCCTGTTCATACAAAAATGGAATCTAATTCCAGCTACTTTTAAATGAATGTGTACTGTTGATATTCACAGCTCTACTTAGTGCATATACCCAGTTTTGTTGGATAGATCCCAGTTTTGTTTGTATGAAAAAAATGCATTAAAAATTCTTTTTCTCAGGGAGCTGCAAAACATTTCACTATCATGGTTGGCATAAACTGCTGTCCTGACAGTGGGGCTCTAAGCTAGGATAATGATATTTTTGAAAGCTTCTCAGCCTCTGCTGAGCTTTGGGTCCAAGGTCCTCTGTAGAAAGGGCTGTAGGACAGGGGAGCTGAAGCCCCACATCTATCAGGCACTTCTTGTTTTGAGCTTGAGAGAGCATGAGCTTTCACTTCACCACTTCCAGTAGGTCACACAAAAGAGGAAGGAACGTTTATATCTGAAAAAACCCCTAAAAATAGCAATTTTAAGAAAACAGTTTAGTCTGTGAAAAAGTTGCTTTCAGTTCAGATCAGTCAAATCTTGCCTTTAATAGACAGGAGTGGACAACCCTTTCATTTGCCTAATGCTTCTGTTGGTAAATATAGTACTTGTCTGTCTCTTAACATTCAAAGTAAAAAGTTGGATTAACTTAATCTTTTTGCATTTTCAGAGAAATAGTGGAGCATATGGTTCAGCACTTTAAAACCCAGATTTTTGGGGATCGCAAACCAGTGTTTGATGGAAGAAAAAACCTTTATACAGCTATGCCACTTCCCATTGGGAGAGATAAAGTAAGTTTTAAATAGAAAAAATTCTAGAGATTTTAATGTGATGTTTTCAGAATATTTTTAATAACTAATAGAAACTGATTTTCTGTTTGTTTCTGCAATAGATGTCTCTGTTGTTGCCACTCTGCTTTGCCAGGACACAAGTGTGAGCTTGCTGCTATCCCAGTGGTCACTCCCTGTTCTATATCCCTTCATTCCTCCCTCTCTCTCCCCTCTGGTGTGATTTCTGCTGCTTTAGGGAGCTGGATCAGCTGCCCCAGACAGCAGAGTGTTTTCAGATTGGCACTAAGGAAAAAGAGGGAGCACAGCTGAGTGTGGAAGAGAGGAGGAAAATCCTGCTCTGGGCAGCAAGAAGCTGTTGTGTCACCTCACTAATCTCATCAAGGCCCACTCTAAGCTTATTCTCACTATCAGTAGCTGAAAGAAGCTCCTCCATCTCTCTGTTGCCTGTATTGGAACTTCTCCCTAATCCTTGATGACTGAGAGCCAAATTAATTTACACTGCACAGGTTAAGACCTGCAATCTTTGCCCTGGGGCAGCTGGAGAGGGCTGGGGTTGTTTGCCAGCTCCTGGTGGGGCAGTGACCTCTTTGGGCTCTGGCTGTGGCTGCTCCTGTGCCCATTGACTGCTGGGGTGGAAGGGGCTCTGTTGGAACATGCAAACACACAAGCCCTAGTAAATAATTGAGCCTGTGCATCTGTGATCTCATAGCAGACTGAATTTTCTGTGCCTTGTTTTCATTCAGGTGAGTCCCTGAGGGAGGGCACAGTCATTCTCTTTGGTACTGCAGTAGTTCCCTTCTGCTGGGGTGCCCAGTTACAGGGAGGACTGTTCTATCTCCAGCTTTAGACAAAAATAAAACTTAAGGGGGGAGAGAAATACAGAGAAATGGCCCTCTGAAATTCAGCAACTATAGAATAGTTCAGACTGTTGTTTGCTGTCTCATGTTGGGTGCCTGTGCAGTGCTTGTAGTTAACAGTTCTGTCTGAATCAAGCTCTTCATCTCATATGTGTAATTTTTATTTCCTCCCAATTTATTTAAATGAATGCCATGCAGTAAAGGTCAGACTACTCCAGTGTTAATTACTTTTCATTAACTGATTAAGCAATGTCTGGGAAAACTATAAAGGAATCACTAAAAGTCTTAGTGGTTTTTTCCCCTTGCTTTCACATACAGTATTCCAGTTCCTACAGGTTTGACACACAAGACTGCAAAGTATTTGCAAAGGTGGAAGGATACTTGGTGAGAGTCTTAGGGGTTTGAACAGCTCTGGATCTGTGCAGAGTTGCCTTATAATACTTGACAAATTATGGGTGAATAACAGTTTACCTTATGACAAGTATGAAATTCTGCATTTAATAAGTAAAGTTAAATGAGAAATGGTTTATTTATACATGATAAACAGAGGTCAAATTAATCCTCAGATCTAATGAGACTTCATGAGATGCGCATTGGCCCTCCTTGCTCTGATAACCATTTTGGATGGGACAGAGTTAACAAAACCTTCCAAGTCAGCCTTTTCCCAGCTGTTACACTGTTGGTTTGCAGGGACACAAAGGAATTGGGGCATTAGGAACATTTCCTGCTGCCACACTGTCCTAGATCTCAGTTTTACCATGTGTATGTCAGTGTGTGTGGGCTTTAAAATCCAAAGCATCAGGAACAGTCCTGTCTGCTCAGCACAGGCACAGAAGGAACATCTCACCCAAAAAATCATCTCATCCTTTCCCAGTCTTGCCAGAGCAGTCATCATTTGGAGTGGGGGGTCACTGGGGAGGGTGTTTGTAGTGGAGTTTATCATGAGATAGTTTCAGGTGGTTTCATTTGTGGCTCATTTTCAATAAACTCCCATTTTCCCCCTGTTTCCCATGGTTAAAGGGCTTTGTCACTTGTTCTGCTCCACATATATTAACATTACCCTGGAGGAAAGAGCTAACAGAGATAGATCTTGAGCTGTTTTAAATGAGATGTGGGGAAATTTAGCTTAATGAAGGAAAATTTTACATGGTTCTAAATTGGTTTAAGCATGATTTAAACCACTATAAAGCTTGTAGGTATTAGGACTTTCCTCCAGCATAATTAGATTAGCTTTCTTTGGTGGTTTTTTTTTGACTGTTCTGTACATAGCAAATATAGCAAGTTTACTGCACATCTGATTACATTTAGGATTATATTGGAAAGATTTATGAACATACAATGATTAATCTATGTGGAAGATCTTAATTGACTGGCACTATGCACTGGTAGTGGTGAAGCTGACGTTGAACAGAGGGCTGACACCAAATTGCCAAGGTTTTCCTCCTCCTGTTGCTCTTTAATTTAATTAATGCACTCTGTCCTCAGCTCTTGCTGTAGTGGTTGTTCTGGGCTTGGTTTTTTTTTGTACTTGCTGGCAGCTCTGCTTCTTTTATAACTTTTTCTTCTCTATATTTTTCTGCTTGGCTTTCATGGTTATCAAATCTGTTTTCATTCCTCCGTTAGTGTACCTTATTTTCACTCTTTAGTTTCTTCATTTTTTTAGAACTTTTAGAACAAATATGGAATATGTAAATGTTAACATTTTCACAGTTTTTACTTGTACATATTGAGAAGAAAGGAGTGTTTAGGACACTGTCAAGGTAGGAAGATACTGAAAGTCTCCTCTTTCCCTGTAGGTTCTATACAACAAACCCAAGTCACCTCTAACAGCAGCTTTGTATTTGCAATTCCTGCTTTGCAATTCCTGCTTTACTTGTGTATTTCTCTAAAATACCCTTCTACAGTTAAAAGTTGGAATTTAATTCTACCTGAACTTGGAAGTTTTCTCACCTAGCAAGATTCAAGAGCAACTGATGTATCTTAACCTACATCTTCATTAGTCTTTTATTAGAAAAACACTAATTAGGAATGAACAGAGCAGCAGTTTGGTACAGAAATCCTACTGCTATTCCCTTTTCTAGAAGGAAAATGTTAATTCTGTCTGTAGCCACAAACTTGCTCCTCTGACTTTGTCTTTCTGAAGTGTTGCTAAAGACTCTGCACATGACAGAAGCAGACCTTTGTCTACACCCATAGCTTGTTGTTAATCTGTTTCCCTCTGAATCCCTGGGAAGGAAAAGCTCTTGGATTAATGGAGAAAAGGTACATTGTATGCTCAGAGCATGATAAATAATCATGTGATGTTGCATTTATTTTATGGAGAAAAAATACTAAGAATTCCTCCAAAACACGTGGTCAGGTATAAATTTTTTTTTAACAGTGAAAATTCTGATTTGTGTGAGTCATTCAGACCACATCAGCTTCAAGACCTATTCTGTTTAAGAATAACTTTGAAATTTTTATACAGCCTTAGTGATTTTTCACATCCTGACAGTGAAATCCCTTTCATTTTAGCTCCCTTAGCTGCAAAATTTTCAACTCTGTTGCAATTTAGCAGTGGGTTGACCAGGTAGCATCCTGACATTTATTTGGGGATAGAGAAGAAAACAAGTCTTGTATCAAGCTTTAGGATGTATCCCTAATAATAAAGGACATAGTAAAATTCCCATCTAAAACTACTTTGTCCTAATTTTTTCATATTTTGCTTACTTTGCCAAACAGGAGTGTGTTCATTTGTCCTCAAAAGTACAGAGTGGGATAAATAAAATATTGCTGAGAGAGGAAAAATTCTGACTAGCAGTGCCTAAAAGTATATATGAACTTTTGGATGTGGGATGTGGATTGGGGACATTTTTTTAATATCTTCATGATTTTTTTAATATGGTGAGATATTTTATTAAAAAAAAAACACAGGAAAGTTTTATTTAAACCTTACTTATTTTAGCAGTGACTCCTAATTCAACTCATTTGGAGTTAGACCCAGCAGCAAAAACTGTTTTGGGTCAAATTCAGCAGTCACAAAAGTTAGCTCTGCTAACTTTTACTGGTATTTGCAGCTGGGCACCTGGAATAGAAATTCTTCAATCCCTCAATTTTATTTCCACCAGGGACAAGGTACTGCAGCACAGGTTGCTCTTCATCCCCCATTCCATCATGGTGAAGGAATTTTGTAAATTGATACCAAGAGAGGAAAAAAAGTAAAATTAAATTTTTTTTTTTTTTAGATTAAAGGCACCAAAGCATTCAATAATCAGATGAATTGTGTATGAGCAGTATTGGGAATAAATATGGAGGGGTTGGGGTGGGAAGGGACCTTTAAGGCCACCCTGCTCCAAGCCCTGCCATGGGCTGGGACACCTTCCACTGGACCAGGTTGCTCAATTAGGAATGATGAAACTTGATTTGGAGGAGAGGCTTAAAGGAAAATGCAGGTCAGGTGTGGCAGACATCTTCCCTCTGCTCTAAATGAGAGGCAAGTTGAGAACTTTTTGATGGTGTGGTGGAAAAAAGACCTCATGGAAAGCTTCCAGCCTGTNTATTAATAAGTATTTTATATATAAAAAAGTATATTGTATATAAAGAATAAGTATTTTATGTATCAAATAAGTGTTTTATATTTCCTTCCTATTTTTGGACCAAAGAAGCAAATTGCTGCAAGAGACCAAATGCTGACAGATATTAGTTTGCTGTTAGCCACCTGTTATTTTTGCTAATTACACCTTACCTCTTAAGTGAATGGCTTTTATATTTAAATTACAAGCTCCCTAGCAGGGAAAATGCAACGTTTTTGTTTGTATCCAGCACAAAGGATACTCTGATCTTGTTATTTCTTGCAGTCACTCCCAGACCTGATCCTTTCAGACAAGCCCTAATTTTAGTCGGCTTAACAACCTTGGTGCTCAGACTTCCTTTGTTTTAAGAAAGAGGAGAAATCAGCATTACAAATAATTACTAGTAATTGGCTGAAATAATTTACCACAATGTAGTTTGCCACTGTTTTTTAGACAAAAAAATTCAAAGTAGGGCATACCATGGCAAAGAGGTGCCCCTGTTTCCTACCTGATACCATCACTGGCACTGGGGGTTGTAGTTTATTCTGTCTTTTCTTACTTTAAAAGTAACAGTTTTGGCTTGGTGGCTTTTGTGGCTTTTCTGTTTTCTTTGTGTGATTGATAATTTGTTTTCTTTCTCTTTTAAAGCTCCTTTTTTCTCTTGCTTGAGCTGTGTCTGCAGCAACAGTATGTAAAGCACTCTGGTGCTCTGGAGAGCAAATACCAGAAATTCATGAGTCTTGGCAGGTGGTGACACCCCATGCTTTATTTTAGGCATGCAGGAGCTGACACGAGCAGCGACGTGCTGGGGCGTGTTAGGGATCTGAAATCAGGTTATGGGATCTTCACCAAGACCTCCCTGTTGATATGAGCGCCTCCAAGCTCCAGTGTTGCCTCACAGAGGAGATAAATGCCAGCTGGGAGGCCCTCCAGGCTCCTGAAATACCCCTTGGGGCAGATGGAGCTGTAAAAAGAGGCTGTGCCTAATCCATGGTGTTGCTTCATCCTCGCTTTTTGTCTCCTCCCCTGCTTTGTGGTGTTGTTCCGAGGAATCCATTGTCCCTTCTGATTTCCCCCCTTCCAATGGAAAGAATCATCTTGGTTTGTTGTTTGGCATTGTTGCAGGTGGAGCTGGAGGTCACTCTGCCAGGAGAAGGAAAGGACAGAATATTTAAGGTGGCCATCAAGTGGATGTCCTGTGTGAGCCTGCAGGCTTTGCACGATGCTCTATCTGGCCGGCTGCCGAGCGTCCCCTTCGAGACCATCCAGGCCCTGGATGTGGTCATGAGGCACTTGCCTTCCATGAGGTGAGGGGAAGCCCTGGAGGTGCTTTAGGTGTGACTTGGGTGTTTCACAGAATCACAGAATCATGAGGTTGGAAGAGACCTCTAAGATCATCGAGTCCAGCCTATGCCCTAACACCTCAACTAGACTGTAGCACCAAGTGCCATGTCCAGTCTTTTATTAAACACATCCAGAGATGGTGATTCTACCACCTCCCTGGGAAGAGCATTCCAGTACTTTATTTTGGTGGCTCTTTGGGCAGTCTGTGTGGCAGTTGTGGCTGTGTGGCAATGGCAGGCTCAGGCAAGAGGCCATTTGGTGCTTCCCTGGTCACCTCCAGCCTGGACATGGGAGCCTTTCCCCAGAGGTGTCAGACTGGCCCCATGGGTGTGTGTCTCAGGTCAGGGGGGCTCTGCCATCTCCTCTTCCCTCTCTGGCCTTGGAGAAGGAGGCTCTCCCCAAGTGGGAGGTGCTTGGAGGTTGGTAGATTATTGGATTTTTTGGGAAATGCCATGACGAAGGCAGGAATGATGAATCTGGCTCCATGTTCTCAGAAGGCTGATTTATTATTACTTTATAATACTGTATTATATTGAAGAATACTAAACTATACTAAAGAATGCAGAAAGAATACTTACTGAATGCTACAAAGATCATAATGAAAACTTGTGACTCCTTCTCAGTCTCAACACAGCTTGGCCTCAATTGGCCAGAGTGTCAAAACAACTCACACCAGAACCCAATGAAACAATCTCCAAACATATTCCACATGAGCAAATGAGATAAGAATTGTTTTCCTTTTCTCTGAGGCTTCTCAGCTTCCCAGGAGAAAAATCGTGGGCAAAGGGATTTTTTCAGAGAATATGAATGCCACAGTAGATGTGGAAGGGTGGATTTAAACCAACTTCTTACCCTGTTCGTGTGTGTCCTTGGATGTTTATTGCCAATTTTGTATAAAGGTTGCAGTGCTGGGGGGACATTAATGTCACCCTGTGTGGCTATTTTGATAGGAAAGAAAAAATTGGAAATTATTTATTTGTTTTCCAAGTGGGACCTACATTTTCAGACTCACCCAAGAGATACTGGGCTTAATTCTACTGCTGTGACACAAGTCACTTAAGACCACTGTGCAAATTATATTTAATTAGAAAGCAAAGAGCAAAGTTTAGTAGGGCTGAACTTGCCCATATCAAAGTTCTAAACAGGTAATATGAGTTAAATATGTGTGTCTTTAAATAGCCTTATGTTGACTTTATCCTCAAATTTAGGATAAAAAAATATAAAATTACTTCAATCAGGTTTTACAGTACAGAAAACAGCCCAGAATGTCAGATACCTTTGTTCAGAGGAGCACATTGGTCTGGGTATGATTTGTTTGTTATTAAGTTTCCAGTACTTAATGATCAAGATGAAAGATCAGAACTATTTGTTAGATCACTTATTTACCTTCACATAATGTCTATAATTCAGAGTGTGAGGAGAAATTGTTACCTTGGTGTTTTAATGGCAGAGACTTTGAATTCTTTTCTTATGGAGGTACAGCTGAAGTTTTGAAAGAATACAAATAAAAAGTTATTGATGCTTTTTTGTTGGAATTAGTAGATATATTAAATTTAAACCTGAGTAGTAGCCAATTTCTTACTGTAACAGGCTGGGTTTTGAGAGATGTAACCTGAGTCTTGCCAGGAATCTCAGATTATTGGTAATTTTAAACACTGACATTTCTGTGCTTTTGTGAAAAGGAATTTGCATTAGTAATGGATTTATTGCAATTTTTACTTTAGTTTTCTGATGTGAATTTATTTGTTTTCTTGCAGGTATACTCCTGTGGGGAGATCTTTCTTTACAGCATCAGAAGGGTGCTCAAATCCTTTGGGTGGTGGCAGAGAAGTTTGGTTTGGCTTCCATCAGTCAGTCAGACCTTCATTATGGAAAATGATGCTAAATATTGATGGTAGGTACTAGGAAGGATTTTCTTGTTTCTTCTTGCTCCTTGATGGAAAGGCAAAATTTTAGTTCAATTTTTTGGATTTCCTAAGAATTTCTTCTGTATTGTTGGAACTCATCATTAATGTTTTTGTCTGCAGTGTCTGCAACTGCATTTTACAAAGCACAGCCAGTTATTGAGTTTGTCTGTGAAGTTCTGGACTTCAAAAGTATTGAAGAACAACAAAAACCTCTGACAGATTCCCAAAGGGTAAAGTTTACCAAAGAAATAAAAGGTAATAAGGAAATTATGTACAGCTGCTTTATTCTGTCTGATATGTTACCACCTTGTGTTCTAAATATTTTCTACAGCAGTTGCCTTATGAGGAGACAAAACTTTCATATTTTTTGCTTTTGGAACTTATCAGTAGTACCAATCCCAGTTTCATGACAAAAGTATTGCAGTTCCTAATTTGATGATTTCTAAATATTTACAAAGACTTGGATTTCATGTTTTTTTAATTACCCAATCTTAAATTTTTCCAATTCCTGATACCAGGTTTTTCATATTTTAGATTTTACTAATAATTTAGCAGTGTGTTTTTGCATACTTAGGTATCTGTCCTGCTTATACTCTCTTGGAAGTAAATAACAAATTTATTCTAGTGTGTAGTGACTGAAGAAATCTTACTGGTTTTGTTCACTGAAGGCTTCCTCTGCAAAATGGAGATCCTTTCTTCCTGATACTCTTGGCAGAAAGCAAGCAACTTGAAAAAGAATAAATCCATAAATCCATCCTGCATCTTCCTTTCATATTTCTAAAAAAAAAATCAACAAAATTATCTTTGCCCAACTAGAAGTTAGCAGGGAAAGTACAAATAAATCTTATCAGGCACCAAAGTGCTTCACTGTGGCCTCATTCCCATGAGCTCCTGAGAGGCTGTTTGGGGATTGCCCTCCACCCACACCCCCAGTTCACTGCAGGAGTTGGAGGTCTTACAGACCCCAAGTGTTTAGACAGAAAGTATAAATAAGGAGTTTTGTTTCAAGGAGCTTTTGTGCCCTTTTGTCCTTTCCCCATCCTGGGCTTCCTTAGAGGTCCAGCTCTGGAATTTACAGAATGTGCTCAGCATCATCTGTGTCCTCTGGGGCCTTTGGGATTTCATCTTGTCTCTGGAATTCTGTGTTGAACTTTGGCTGAAGCTCAGGAGTTTTGAATTTTAAGACTGTAAATTGCTTTTTGAGTTCTGTCTGGGCTCTACCCTTTGGGGCTAATTAGAATGGCTTTATTACTCTGTTTAATTGGTCTTGTGTGGCAGTTTAGGGCTGACACCTTGATTTTGGAAGAAATGGTGACTTGTGCTTTCCAACTTTTAGGTCTGAAGGTGGAGATAACACACTGTGGACAAATGAAAAGGAAGTACAGAGTGTGCAATGTCACCAGACGACCAGCAAGTCACCAAACGTAAAGTATATTTCTGCTTTTTGAGCTAATATTTGGTCTCAGGTAGTATTTTTCTCCTTTTTAAGCTAATGTTTGGTCTCGGGCTGGAAAAACACCTTGCCTGCCTTACTGAGGTGGCAAAAGTTGCCTTGAAAAATGATGCTTTCTTTGGTTAATACCCTTAAACATACCTCAAAGTATTTTCCCTATTTTGCTGTTCTTTGTTTTTTTCTATTTTTATACTATAATGAGCATCATAGCATTTGATTTAACAAAACATTTGCTCTGTTTTAGATCTGGGAGGTTTTTTTTGGTTGGGTGGGGTTTTTTTCTGTCATTTATGGATTTCTTTAAAATTGGAAGGACAGGGTGTCCTGTTTGTAGCCTGATNAAGGAACAAAACTGATCCCAGCTTTTTACAAGAAGAAAACTGATCAGTATCTGAATCTGGTTTTTTAATTGTTTGGGCTTGGTTTCATCCTCCTTCAATAAGCTTAACTTGTGCCAAAAATTTTATTGAGGAGCTGTGGGGAAGCATTTTGCATGAAGTAATAGCTGCTTTCCATGTTTACATTCCAACAGATTCCCACTTCAGCAGGAGAATGGACAAACAGTTGAATGCACTGTAGCTCAGTATTTTAAGGACAGGCATAAATTAGTTTTACGCTACCCTCACCTTCCATGTTTACAAGTTGGACAGGAGCAGAAACACACATACCTTCCTCTGGAGGCAAGTAAACTCATAGAGAATTCTGTATTTTGGGGCTGGGGGAAAGGGGTCAGAGGGAAAAAGGGTTAAAATATTGGCAAGCTGTTTTTTGAGCAGCAAAGTGTTGAGAAATTCAGTGGTGCATCAGTGAAAGAAAAGCCACGAGCCAAAAAAAGGAATTGGACTGTATTTAATTTTCTTTCTGTGGGGAAATTTCAGGTGTGCAACATAGTGGCAGGACAAAGATGCATCAAGAAACTCACTGACAATCAGACTTCCACTATGATCCGAGCCACTGCCAGATCAGCCCCAGACAGGCAGGAAGAGATCAGCAAACTGGTGAGTGCTGTGCCAAACACGAGGCAGGGCTGGGAATGGGTTTCATTTTGCTCACCTTTAGAGGTGCTGATGTGTTTGTGCCCTGCACACAGGTTATGGATGAGCTTGGTTTTGTACATTTTGATCATTTCAGATGCGGAGCGCCAGTTTCAACACGGACCCTTACGTGCGGGAGTTTGGGATCATGGTCAAGGATGAAATGACAGATGTGACTGGCAGGGTCCTTCAGCCTCCCTCCATCCTCTATGGAGGCAGGGTATGTTCAGTGGCTTCTGTGCAGTCTGTGCTGGCCTCTGTAATGTGGTTATTTTAAATTAATTGTGTTGTGTGCAATCAGAGAGCTGGCATGGGTGTGAATTTGGATTTAGGTTCTCAAAGTCCTTAAATGTATTGGCTGATTTGCATCTCTTTTGATTGCTGTTTTATTTTGGAAAGTAAAACTGGGTTAAAAATGCCTTCTTTGCCTTAAACACTCTGCTGCTGTGACACAAGTCATTTAAGACCACTGTGCAAATTACATTTAATTAGAAAGCAAAGAACAAAATTTAGTAAGGCTGAACTTTCCCATATCAGAGCTCTAAACAGGTATTATGACTTAAATATATGTGTCTTTAAATAGCTTTATGTTGACTTTATCCTCAAAT
>WBNQ01002791.1:0-23229 GCA_013401375.1 Spizella passerina
TTTTTTTTTTTTTTACTGGGAAGGCCAGGGAAATGCTTGGGTTTACTCAGGAAGAAAGGCACTATTTGAAGATTGTGACCTCAGACCAAGTCTTCTGAAAAATTAGGTTTTCTTCCAAGGCTTGTTATTACACTAGCATAACACTATTATTTTCACTGAGCTACCAGTGTAAGTAGGTGAAAACCAGCTCTGCTGCTTCCTGATTACACTTTAAAATTTATTGCCTTTAACACCTTCCCAAATGAAAACACTGCAACTTTTAATTAGATTGTATTCCACTATCTTGTAAGGCATGAATATGCCTGAAATTGGAAGTCAGCAAGGGCAGTATTTCATAGTGAACAGCAAGCTCTGTGTCCTGATAACCTTTGTCAATATAAATCAGAAACATAAACAGTGAAAGAAAACTACCCAACCCTTCTGTATAAATAAAACCCAAAAACAATCCCACAACAAAACCCAACAAAACTACTCTGCATGAATTTTTCTGAACTTTTATGTATTGGGTACTGCTATGCAAATACTGCTTTTCTAACTGCCATGCTGTAACAGCATTTGGAAGACAGAGAACTTATTCTCAAAGAGGCCTTATAGCTCCAGAGCATTAGTGGATAGATTTCAAACGCTCACCACAAGAAAAAATTTTTTTTTTCTTCCTTAAACCAATGCACTAAATTATCACAAAAGACTTGGTTATATTGATTGTGAGCTGATTTTAAGGAAGCACTTAGTTGTACTCCAGCTATTGAGTTTCTGAGAGCAGCACAGGAGTGAAAGAATCCAAAGGGCATCCCAGGATCACATGAAACTAGCTGACTTTGTGTTAGCAATTGAAACAACATACTACAAGCAGGGATAATATAAATAATTACAAGTAAGTAGAGATGAGCATCAGGAAGTAACATAAATCACACAAAAACTGTCATCTCTAGAAAGTACTTTTCATCCAACTGCCATTATAAAAACAGTCCACTCATGCTCAGATTTATTCTTTTGTATACAGACCTCTACTTCTGACAGTTCCCTGGGTTTTTTTTCCCCACCAGCCCTTCCTACTTGTCTAAAAGTAATTTTTTTCCTTGCTATTTTTTTGTGTGTGTCTGCAACAGAATCAGTTCTTAGAAGGGGGAAGTACATCAGTTGGCATCAGTAGAGGAATCAACTGAGACAAAGTAAGAAATGGCATCAATCAGCTCATTCATCAAAGGGTAGCAATTGCAGGGTGCACCCAGCAATTTCCTGGGTGCATCTAGTTTTCTAGTTGAAGTGGTGCACAAGTGGATTGTGAGGACATTTTATCCTGGTATAATAATTGAGAATGTCTTCTAGCCTGGCCAAACCTGCTCCCTCATATTGAGTTTACAGAAGTGACCAGAGTGTGTGTGCTGCTCAGAGCAGCCACTCAGAGCTCACAGGATTGTGCATGGATGGGTTGGTGTGCTGAGGATGTGCAGAAAGCACTGCCCTTGCCATGTACCTGCTGCCCAGGTGCTCGTACCTGCACAGGAAATCCTGCTTCTGTTCACTTCCCTTTCCCTTCTCCTTACACACTGGATTTACTGCACAGATACAGGATGTGTTCTGTACTAGAAATGCCCTGGCACTGTTGGGTTTGCTGTGCTCAGAGCCTGCAGTAGGTGTGTACCCACTTCTGGCTGGGGACTAGAGACTGAAGTGCTCAGGTCTGACCAGGGTCTGTTCTGACTGCTGTGGTGACTTCTTAATCTGGGACTTGCTTGCTCATCATTGTGTCTGAAGCTGACCCTTTCAAGTTTTCCAGTAAGTTTGGGTTTACTTTTCACAATTCAGGTTCCTAAGCGATGGCAATGTATTTATCATTTGCCCAGTGACTTACAGGGAGGCTCCAGATACCTGGCACCCCAGTAAAGAAGCTCAAAGAAGTTGACATTCCCTGGTTAGAATGTTTAGGACTAGAAATAGTGCCATATGATCGAAGTTTCTTTTGATGAACCATTGTGAGAACGGTTTGATAAAGGCTGGAAAAACATTGGATATCCACAAGTAACACTTATTTCTCAGAAATGAGCTTTGATTTCTGAATACAGGGCAAAGAAAAAGTGATAAATGGAAGAGATAATTTTGTTTGCTGCTAATAACTTATCACCTCTAATCAGGGTGAAACCTATCCATTAAAATGTATGCACAAATGTGATGATAGTATTAGGAGTGCCTCATTATTGCTAATTCATTTAGTACTCAGTGTAATAGCACTTATCATAATTAGCTTCTCTATTATTAATAGGGTTGTCACACAATACGTACTGTATTTGTATGAGAATTCCACTTTAGATTCTCATTAATTAGAGCCCCATAAAAATGCCAGCCCTTTAATTTTCCTTATATTTAATACCATGAAGAAGCTTCCATGTTTTTCCTCTTAAAATTTATCAAAATACTACTGCTACATTAATTTCAGTGAGAAATAATAGTTTGTAACCACCTATTTATAAACTAATTAATTTACTGTTTAAAGGCCTTTCATTCTTCAGGGGATTACTGTTGCTAATAACAGAGTAAGAGGCAAAATACCTGGTGTTTTCTGAAGAGCTTTCTCTGCCAGTCTTTGCAAAATACTCAGTGTCAGGATCCTGCAGGGTTGGTGTCTCCCTGGATTGGGTGCTGGGGCATCACATGCTCTGGGGCCTGTGTCAGGGCCAGGCTGGGCAGCCAAGTCATCACTGTGCCATGGTCCCAGCCAGGAGCAGGGCAGTCAGGGATTCAGGACACCTGCCTGGCAGTGCTGCTGGGCTCAGGCCCAGCATACATGTGGAGATTGTGTCCTCAGACCAAGTCTTCTGAAAAATTATAACACTGTTATTTTCACTGAGCTACAGCTGGGCATTCCTGTCTGGCCCCGTGGTGCCCATGGCAGGCACAATTAAACCAGCTCCTGCAGGAATCAGATCTTCCTGCAGCCCCTCCAGAGGCAGCAGGAGGAAGGAGCAATCCTGTCTCCAGATTGGTCCTGAGCACATTCAGCCAAGCCTTCAGAAGGGGAATGATCTCAAGGCCCTTCCCAAGGTGTTTCTGTTTGGAAATAAAGAAGAGAGGCAATGCATTCATGATGGCTGTAGCTGTAGTTGTAAGGATCTGTAGGGTACCCCTCTTGAGGGAGTTCTTTCTGGCAGCCTTTCTTGTGCCTTCTGCTTGCACCTTAAGCCCCTGTCCTGCTGTGCTGCTTTTACAAATCCATTTTGTTGCTCATCTTTTATGAGAGCACAGACACTGAGAAATTCTTGATTTCCTTGACCTCTGGTCATAGGCTTCAGCATTTTGCATGTGAAAACTGATGGCTGCAAGATGGAAAAGCTGTCTCTGCCACTCTAGGTTGTGAGAACTGGTGGTCTCACTTTAGCAGATGAACTGTAGATCTGAAAGTAAAGCACTAAGTAGCCTGTGGCCACAAACCAAGCTACTTCATGGCAGGATATTAGGTTCAGAGTGGGATATTTAAACCTGATGTGTAGAGAGGCAGCTGGAGTTGTACTTTGATTGGTGACTTGAGGGATGCAATACCTGGTCCAAACTGGTGTTATTGATCCAGGAATTTGTTGCTCTCCATGATAGCAGTACAGTTTCATCTCTGTGCTTTCCTAATCAACAAACAGCATATAGTGTGTTTTAATAGGTCTTACATTTTATGTTATAGAAGCACATAAATTGAGTAAAAACTTCAGAAGGTCTTTGTTTTTGGACTGAGAGCTTCAAAGTCTGTGAGCCATCACAGGGTTAATTAAAAATTCATGTTTCCCTTATATTTTCTTGCTGCCTCATTTGTATTCAGGGTATGTCCTGAGCAGGTTTATTTTGATAGATTGTTATCCACAATAAATTGAAATACCTTCTACAGTGCTCTCTGTAAGATAAGAAAAAAATTACTTGAGTTATATTCCTAAATCCTAGGTGACTATGCCAGTAGATTGATTCATGCTATAGGTTTCCACCTTCATTTAAACATTGCTGAAATGAGCCTGAAGCTTAATAATTTTTATCAGCTCTCTGAGAAAATATTGGAAATTGTTAATTGATAGTGCATATTGCAATATTTATACAGCAGTAAAATCATAATTCTTTTCACTGGTACACTGGTCCAAAATCCATCCATCAATTCAGCCATGTTTTATTCTGCTTTGTTGTCTTCTCTCCCAGGGCAGTTTGTGATGCGCTTGTGTTATGTCTGTGTGTAGTATAGTGGGATGAATACGCTTTTGATATTAGCACTATTAAGGTAGTTGTTTATTCAGGTTAAAATAATACCAAAGGTTTCAATAGATCTCAGGTGTCACAATCAGGTGCCAAATTTCAATACAATGAAAGGTAAAACAGTGTGTCTGTGGACATTTTTAAAATTATAACAATTGTTCTGAATATAGAGAGGAATGTACAAGAATATAGGAATCTTCATCTCACTAAATGTGTCTGCAATAGAGCTATGAAGTTAGGATTTAATATTTAGTACTTTTCTCTAAGAAAGTGCAGTTTGTTAAGGCATACAACATTCAGGTAAGCAAAGGAGAAATGTACAAAGTTTCCATATATATTTAAATATGGCAGAAATATAATCTGTCACCTGAAGTCAAATCCTGAGCTAGAGATGGTAAAACTTGTCTTCCAGTGGTGGGAAAAGCCTTCCAGGAATAGAAAGCAGCACAGTGTGGTTCGGGTAATCTTAAGATATGAACTGCCTCCTGCAAGACCCCTTCTCCCTCTTGCTGCTGCAGAACTCATGCAATAAAGTGACAAAAGATTTTGTGCTTTACCTCCTGCAGTGTCAGGTACAATTGAGACCAAGCCCAGAGCCTTTCCCTANGAGTTGCAGCTGGGCCAATTATCAAAGATAATTGGAACAGGCCTGACTTTAACAGGCCACAGCTGTAACCAGTGAGAAGAAGAGTGCTATAAAAGAGTGGGGTGGCTGGGAGTCAGTTAGCTGCTTTGTGAAGAAGAAAGGGACTGTGCTCTGACAGCTGACCATGACAAACACCAAGAAGGTATGGAACCTTTGTGATAAGGAGACTACAGTATGGAACCTATGAAATAAGATTATAATACTTTGTTATATCTAGTCCAAATCTAAGGGTGTTTGTTTACTATTATTTTTTTCCCTTGTCCCAGAAACAAAATAAATTTGGCTGCCTGTTAGGTCCCTATATTTCTTTTTGAATTCCATGGTCACAGTGGATCTGTTGAGGAAAACCCTTACAGAGGATTGCATAGCAAACAGATGCTGGTTTGGAATTTACTTTCTGATGCTATTTGCACTTTTGAAAAGGTGCTACCAAGATTGGTAGGTCTGATTGTCTTTACATATGTCTTCCCACTTATAAAAGTTATATGGCTTTTATTTACTTAGTAAATTGTGTTTTCAGACCCCAAAAAGGGTGCCTGGTGGTTTATTAATTTTCACTGTATTAGTTATCTAAGGAAGATGCAATCTCTGTTCTGCATTAGCTTTGCTTATGTGCTTCTACTGCCATAACTACACAAATCAGTCTTGCAAGAGATTTTAGTCATGAAAATGTGCTTTGCTTTTGTAGTGTGTCCTACTTATCTATGCACCATTATCAAAACTCCAAGTGACTTTTTTCCTTCCTTGTTGGTTAAAACTGTGATGTTGAATTTGATTTTTTGTGTGTGATCTAGCTCAGTGTCTGTCTGAACACCAGTAAATGTGTTTGTTTTGCTGAAGGTTTCTAGGACCAACTCTTAGTAAAAGTGCAGTGATGTTGGGAGGTATCACTTGAATCTTTCATAATACAAATGTTAAAAGGTACTATCAAGTATTGTGAGCCTGTTATGTATTCAGCTTCTTTACAGAGTTCAAATTCAGGACTGGATTTTCTGTCTTCACACCCATCTTTTTGTTTTCTGAGACAACAGTCTGGTCTTAATAGGGAGGCCAGGACACATCTCTGGTATACTCAGCTCAGGAGGAGCTGCAATAAGTTTACACCAGATTTGCAATAGATTTTAGGCACCAGTGATGTTTCACATTCCTGGGGCGCTGGCCATCCACATCCAACTGTATGGACAGATCTTTAAAGGGGTGGAGAAGTGGAGTGCAGCTTTATAAACAAGGGCTGCAAGATCTTGGCTTGCCTGGAAAATGCAATCCGTGAGGTGATGTGGTAACAATTCATTACTACATTAGCAGCTATTACAGTTCTCCCTCTGCCCTGGTTTAACCTCAAAAACCCTGTCGGTGCTAGAAGAAAGAGAGAATGATTTCAAACCTTCCAAATAGTGAGTTTCCTACTGTGTGTTGGAGCAAAAATGGAAAACACTTGGTGATGGATCTTAATAAATTTACTAGAAGATATATAATGGCAGGAAACGAGGCTCAGAAACTCTGGAGGTCCTTTTGAGTGTTGTATTTCTGCGTGAACTTAATCCTCCTCTGAGTGAATCTTTCCATTCTTGCCACTCCAAGAAGCAGGTTACTCTGCGTTTTCTCTTTTTAGATTAAGATTTCTTAATACTCTCCTCAGCCTCATACAGGAAGGTCTCTTTGCCTAATTCTTTGCTCCTGTTCATAAGCAAATGCTGGGAGGAAAAGGGGAAGGAAAGGAAAGGGAGGAATCTGATCTGGCCCTGTTTACTTGCCCCTACAGATACTCAAACTGTTTTGACTTACTATAATGAAATGTTGTTTTAAAATCCATGTTTGGATTTTAAAATGTCTATTTTAAAATCCAAACATGGATTTTAAAAATAACCTAAAATGTTATTTTAAGACATTTTAGGTTATTTTAAAATCATAGACAAGACATTTTTTAGGTCTTGTTAAAATTTAGAATTTTATTTTTAATTCTGTCCCTTTCTCTTCTACCCCCTCTAGTCCTGAACACCAAAGTGCAAAAACACAGAACACCCTGACTCCTTAAACTGCAAATTGCTGACACAAGTAAAGGTTAATCTGATAACTTGGAGTAGTTTTGGGGAAAAAAAACCTAGAGAAACATGGAAGCAGATCTATTTATTCTCAAAACTTGCAGAGCAAAAATCTCATTTGTGAAGAGTCATAAAATCTGTGCTTTCCTGAGACAAGTTGCTCCTTTAGGCTTGCTGGCATTGGCTGCCCAGGAAGGTAAATGGCATTGTAGAGACAGGAAGGTCATTCACTCTTTTTCTGAAAGAAGAAGACAAAAGCAAAATGTAAGAATTTCAAGCAGTTTTTCAAAATAAGAACATTCCCTTCATGTCCTCTCCCTAGACCTGGCTCTGGGTTAGGGAACACAGCCTGAAAGCCCTCATCTGCAAGCATTCTCTTGTGAAAATTTGAGAACCTAGATCAAATCCTGGCCATATTGAAATCAGTAAGAAGTTTTGGCACTGGCATCAATGAGACTAAAATTTTCTCCATTTTATTTTACAGTTGTTCTGTGCTCATAAAGTGCAGGGTATGTACTTTTTGCTATGGCTGCACATGAAAGAGTTATTTATGTACCAATTGAAAAAAGGTGTATAGTTTCTCAGTTAATAGGCCAAAGGCTTTGTTGATGGGATATGAGCTAAAGGAATAAATTATTGAGAGACTACTGGCACAGGGATACTGCAAGGGAAAAGATATGTATAGCTAGGACCAGATGTTAAGCTGGAGTTTCAAAATTAATATTCTGTATTTAGGATGGCTGTGAAAGCTGAAAGGCTCAAGCCAAATGCCAGCTTTTCAGGGGAGATAAAAACTCAGGCCTTGCAACTGAAAACTGGTAACTCTTCTCACAGGAGAGGCTTTCTGTCTGTGAAATGGAGATAACAACACTGCCTTCTTTCCTTTATTTGTTAGTATCTTCTGGCCAAAGACTATTAGTAAGAATGAACTCATATAGTCCATGTTACATAGATTTGTTTGTGTGAATTTATAATAGCACCAAGGACAATTCACTGGTATCAATCAAGACAGGCGCTTTACATCTCAAAGAAAAATAAAAGTGGCTATTTCTGAAGTACAGTAAAGTGATCAGATGGTTTTTAGTATCTTACTGTGCTTCACTCAGTATTTTAATGAAAGAATAGAGTATTTCTCATCACAGTGCCAAGCCCATAGAATTTAGGGAAGTGAATTGCTGTTGTTATGGGAACAAAGGTCCAGCAGGCTACTTCAGTTGTACTATTTTGGAACAGAAATGTCATTCATGGATTCTGCGCATATGGGAAACCAGCCTGGCTCCAGCAAGGCCTATTGCCTGGAACACAGGCTTCCCTAATGATCGTGTTTATTCCTTTGACACACTCTTTATCATCTGTGTTCTTTCTGTCATTCCTCCTTCAGATTTCCCTTATTTGCTGTGTTTCTGCTTTAATTTCACATTGATTCCTGCCTTTTCTTTCCATAGTATAGCCTCCAAAATCTGAGATTTTCTTGAAGCGAAAACTTGTGCTGCATGTTGGCAGAGCAGTTATCTGTCTCTCCCTCTAAGGTGTGCATACACACAACCACAGCATGAAAGGAAGATGGAACTAAAATCATAGTTCCTTACTTGGGAAAATTTTCATTATTAAAGCTAAATGACAGTCCTCTTATGGAGGGCTGATGGATCCCACATTATGGATTCTAGAATATAAAAAGCATTT
This sequence comes from Spizella passerina, assembly GCA_013401375.1. Lineage (NCBI taxonomy): Eukaryota > Metazoa > Chordata > Aves > Passeriformes > Passerellidae > Spizella > Spizella passerina. Next base: position 8,596 of record WBNQ01002791.1, read on the forward strand.
AATAATACACCAGTACTAATACACTAATAAAAATACGAACACAATGATGCTCTTGTAAAAAACCCGAAATCCTTATACAAGCTTGTGTGCCAAACATGTCCTGCCCTATAGTCAGTCAAATTTTGTTCTGATTACATAATTTTCATAACTTAGTATCTTTGCCTGAGACTGTGATTTTGACTTAATAAATGGTTTTTCTACCCAGATAGAGCACTTCAGCTCCTTAACTTGATCATGCTGTTGAATTAATCTATTGTATTAAATGTGCTTGTTTTCTAATAATAGCAAAGTTTGAAAACTGGTAATGTTGTCTTCTCTATTCCCCACTCAGGAAGCACCTAAATGGGGTGGCCCAATGTTAAAATTGTATAGCAGTCAGAGGCTCCTAATGGACAATTCTTTTTAGTAAAGGAAAAGGGGCAGTTTCTCTTTAATTAGGACAGCAATGCTCTTTTCCTCAAATGCCAACATCTAACACTGGGAGGACACAAAAAATAATGGGGCTACCATGCAGTAAATAACTATGTGTGATATTACCGTTTTACAGAGCTAGAAATACTTTGCTTGTGCTTCACTGGGCTTTTGCTTTATGACGCAATAAAGTTCTGTGGCAAATAAATGGCAGGACCTCACCCCAAGGGAGTGGTGATGCTTCTCAGAAGAGTTTTTAGGGCTTGTTTATTGCCTTATAAACTCAAAGCCAAATTAAGTTGCTATAATGTTACATTTTGCATATGAATTATACCTCCCCTGTCTATCTGCAGTTATGCATAGTTCTTATTGCCTGGGTTTCTTTCCCTTCTGTCTGTTCCCCTTCACATTTCTACCTGTAAATATTACGCTAGGTGGGTCTCCCAGCCCAAAATGTATGGCAAATGTCACTACTGAAAACTCTAGGTATTTATGAGCCAGGTACCAAAGTCCTAAAATGCCAAATGAAATCAGTGTCTGTTGAATGTGTCTTAAGGGGTCTGAGCTGATATTTTATATCTGGAACAAGTTAGAGCTTTGTGGGCTTACATAGGTGCTCTATGGAAAAAAAGAATAGACATTAAGAATTTCCAGTGCCTTTAGGGGCTCAGGCTTCAAATATGTTGTGAGAATTGGGAACAGTGAATTTGTCTTATTCATTCCTGACAAGGACTCATTTCAGCCACAGAGGACTACCAGGATGAGCGATCAGCCTTGCTGCACAGCTGTCTATGGGAAAGCTAGAAACCTGGCTGGTGGACAAATGGAATGGGTCATTCAGGTGGGTTCTCCCATCTGAATTTTGCAAGTTTATGCAGATCTCTCTCCCTGTCACTACCCTGCCACTGCCTACAGGATACTTAACAAATGCAAAAGAAAAGAATGTAGACAGAATTTCTTCAGACTGTTCATAAATGGAACAAGATGTAATGAGACCATAGGATAATTTAGCTGGGAGGAAACTGAGGAAGGGCTCCAGTCCTCTTCACCCCACTCAAGGCAGAGTCAGACCAGGGTGTTCAGTTGTCTCCAAGGATGCAGACTACACAGATTCATCTGTACTTTGGCCCTTTTTTCTTTCACTAAATGTCCTTGGCCTGCCATCCTCCTGCAATACATCTCTGGAAGGAGTCTTGGCTCTGTCTTCTTGATAACTCATAGATATGGAAAGGCTGATACTAGGAGATGAAATTGAACAAAGGCAAATTTAAGTCCACTTCCTTTATTTTTCTTTTTATCAGTGAAGGCTGTGAAGCTCTGGGCACCACTGCCAGATTAATTTAAAACCACAGAGAATATGATATGGAAACTAATTTTGCATGGACAGTAGAGAGGAGGAGAAAAGTTCTTTTGTCCTTTATATGATATGTTCCAATTAATATTTTAGGGAGCGTGGCCTGACGGAATTACAAACTGTGAATATTAGAAGCACTTATCCATTCCAGATCAATCCTTAATTTCTTCTTGTCAATAGTTTGCAATTATGTTAATGCTATTATTTATGAAGATTTTGCTAACAGGACTCTTATGAACTGTGGAATACTGATCTTCATATTCTGTTTTGTTAAAAAATTCTTTGACATGAGATGAAATGAAAGTGTTCTCATTCCCTCTGCTGCTCAGTGCTCCCTGTTGTGCTTCAATCTTCCATGCACTTACTCAATGCTTAGTTTTTCCATAGATGATGATGATCTATAGCAAATGAGGACAAAGTAGGTGATCCATGTATCATTTTAGGAATTTCTGCATTCATTGGCTTGTTTTATTGCATTTATGTTGAAATGCTGTTAGCAAAGGGGCTCAGTGGCAAGTCAGCCTGCCTTCTCCAGGTGTTTCAATCAGCTGAACCTAGTTGAGCATTAGGTAAAACAGGTGTGAGTGATAACAAGTGCCCTGTTGTTCCTCGTTTCCCTGTGTTCAGCTTAAACAAGGTGCCTTTGAAAAAGGTTTGAAATGACCTTGCCAGTGCTGGAGCCTAAGTGGAGGGTCCTGGGGGCTATGAGATTGTGCTCCTCAGCAGATCCATGGACTTCAGAGAGCTGAAGCTTTGGCCTTGCTGAGGCACCTCTGGAGGGCCTGAGATAGGGATGAAGGCTGCTGAGCGTGAATGTCTGCGTTTTGCCTGTGGAAAGAAGGATTCTGGTGGGAGCAGCTCTCTGCTGTCACTGTAGCTCATGGCAGAGCTCTGACCAACCGCAGGAGCAATGCCTGGGGCTGTGCTGGGTAAGGGCTCACAGTGCTGTGTGACTGATGATGAAGCCCAGCAGGGTTAATGGCACTTGGCAGTCCTCTGCCTGGTCAGCTCTTTGAAAGTGTCAAAATAGAAGCCAGTGAAATGGCCACTGGGGATGCAAATTTGATCATCCTTACAGGAGCTCTAATGTAACTGCAAGGCCAGAGTCTTGTCCCATGAGGGCAATGCAAAAAACTAATGGTGAAGGCTGGGGGATCTGAGACTTCTTTCATCAACAGTATTTCTCATAGTGAAAACTTAAAAACTCAACCTCTAAGTCTTTCTGTGTTATCACACCATGAAAAACATCCCAAGTTGTGCTGGGTGAAAAGTCTCAGGAGTTTGAAGCTAATGTAGTTGTTACTTTGGGGTCTACTTACAATTTTGTGAGTGTCTGACATTGTTTATGCTGTGATTTTTGGTGTAGTTCCATTTTCTATGTGTTAGTGGTCAGGCTCTCATATGTGAATAACATAAAGTAGTAGTTTCCTTTATTGTAAATTTTTAAAACTCTGTTCTTAATTGACTAGTAATTAAAAACATTCTGTGGTTATTTTGCAAGACTGCTTTATGGTCTAGTATATTACAACTCCCATTCTTATCCTGTGTCAATTAGCAATTTAGCAATGAAAATCCTAATTAATTAACTACCCCTACAGTATGATGTCTTTCTACCAGAGACCCATGTCTAAATGTTCCTTGGAGATTGGCCTTGTCAAAGAGCATAATTGAAGAATAAAGCTTACTGTATTCTTTCTTGAAAACAAGCTAATTTATGTACCATGTAAAGATTGATTCCTTTGCTTTAAGTTTTTTTTCTGTCAAGTGTTGCAAAAAGATCTGCCTTATCAAATCTGTGCCTCTTTTGGTTAGTTTTTTTTTCCCCAGTAATTAGAGTTCCCACCCTGGACAGGACTGAACTGTGTTGAGTCTGAATCTGTCCTATGGGGATTTGAATATTGGTTTTCTGTAATGGCATGTTTAGATGTAATGTGATGGGTTTTTTTCCCCTCCACTGAGCCCAAGACAGAGTTTAAGAAGAAATGTAGCTCTCCTTCCAGTGTTTTAGGGCCTGTGTCAGGGCTGGTAGAGAGTGGCTGCCATTTCTAACAATAGATTTTAGTATGAAAATACAGAAATCTACTTGTTGCATTTCTCCCATATGCTTTAACCTTTATCTGTTATATGAATAAACCAAGCCACAAACTAAAGGCCTTTGTTAGCCATTGCTCTTAACAATTAAACCTCTCAGTTATTGCATCTGAAGGACTGATCATGTGCAGTGAGGGAAGCTGTGGCTGCTCTCAGTATGTTAGCACAGCTGCTATTAAATATATTTAACTTTTAGATGCAGGAGTCAGAAATCCATGGCAGATTCCTTTGTTTTCACCTCAGTGAATACTAAAGATCTGGGTTTGCAGTGCATACATGTTAATCCACTGCTGCCAGCTGGTAAAGCACCCATGAATAATGGGAGATTATAAACAACTCACCCTTTTCCCGAGGGCATTTATCTATGCTCATTCAGAGGCAGTGCCAGTTAGGGCTGGCACAGTTGTCCTTTGTAATGAAACTCTTGACCTAGGAAAGCTATCCAGAGAGTTTAGAAAGATGATCTCTGACAATATGCTAATCACTGTAGCTGTCTGCAATTTCTGTGTGTGACTGCTGCAGCTCTGACTGCAGCAATCACAATTTCCCCATCATAAATTCATATAAGTGTCTGTATGGCCAAGGAGATTGCCTGATGTCTGCCTGACACCCTGTGCACTTGGTGTTCTGTACAGCAGGGCTCCAGGAATCACAGCACATCAGCATCAGAGGGGGCTCAGCCTCTGGAGTCTGCTTGCTGTCCCTCCATCACATTAGCACTGTGGCGTAATTAGCCATACTGTATGCACACCTACCCAGCTCATGGGAGACTGCCATGCTGTCACAGGAGATTAGCAGCTGGTTTACAGAGTGTTTAGTTAACTAATACATGAAGGGGAAAATAGAGCTCTGTGTTATGAAGAAGGGGAGTTTCATGTCCCTTATTAATATAGTAAAATGGTGTATTGATAATGACAAACTGTGGGGGCTAATATGCAGGAGATAATAAGCCTAAGCAAAGGCCATTAAAAGTAATGACAATCTAACTAGAGTTTTAAACAGTTGTTTCTAAATATGCATATAAAGTAGGGGATTAATTTCATAGATATTTATTATTTTTCATTGAACACCATTACGTACCTCCTTCCTCCCTCTGCCCCTCCAAATTTAATATAATCCTGTGCTATAGAAAAGATACAAGCACATCCATGCAGAGTAAGAATAAATATTGATGTGGAAATATTTTTTATTAAATATTGTGTCATATTAATGAAATGTAACTGTGTTCTGTAACTTGGCTGTTGGTTGGAGAAATGGGAATTCGAGTACTTAGTTGTTAGTAAATTGCAAAGCTGGACACATGTGTTGTGTGAAAATGGAATCTGGCATGATAGAGAAGTTGACACTTCTGTACAAGACGAAATAAACTCTTCTCTACTACAGTTGGTAGGGGTTTCCTATTGCTAGGATTTTCTCCAAGGAGACCAATCTCAACGTTGTAGCACTGAAATGCAAACTGAGTGGATGCATCTATTGTGTCATGAGGTGAACAGCTACAAAAACAGTAGTTTGTGCTGAAGTGTGTGCTCTAGAGGAACAACGTGGGGAAGTATTGTCTTCTTAGTTTCTAAATTCAAATATGAGAGTTTACCTTTGGTTTGTTTAGTAATCTTTAGCTGTTGCTTTCCATGTAGCTGCAACTACCAAAAATAGGGGAAAAAGATGGTAGTGCAATGTACCCAAACTGAAAGGAAAAAAAATGTTAGAGAAGTACAATTTATGTGGTTTCCCAGACATTTCTAAAACTACTCAAGCCAAAATTTTGTCAGTATTTCATGTGATTTTTTTGTTAGCGTTTCTATTCCTGTTCACTTGTCTGCAAGGATTAAGCTTTTCAGAGTAAGGGTTGCATGGCTCAAATACTTTGCTGGTGCTTATGACATTTAGTTGTTCCTCCATTTACTGCGGCAGTATCTTGTTCATTTAATAACCACCAGTTTTGGACTATCTAATTTGTGATTACATGAGTGTAAATATATTTGAATTCTCCATAAGCTAGTGGCAAAATTTTTCTGTTACAGGAGAAGCAGTTTCAGACACAGGACTCTTGGTTTCTGTGATGTCCATCTTTTAGCAAGCAGTAGGAGTAGGTTTTTTGTAAGCATAACAGACATATTGCTTACTGCAGTACTCCTGTTTATACTGTTCAGGACATGTGCTGTCATTTGAAATACAAATGTACTCACACTTTGATATACTTCATGTACTTTTTTCTCCTTTATCAAAATGGTTTGACAGAATTTTGATGAGATTGCTTGTTTGACAGGATAGTGCTATTCTTTTGATATACAATGCTTTACTGAGATTATGGCTGTGCTTGTATTCTGATATATTTATCTTTGAAATAAGTTTGTAAGACATTCTTAAGTGAGAAAATGACGATAAGATCACAAGAGTGAAGCATTTTGGTAAATTGATGGTATTTTTTACATTTAAGCAGAATCATGGTCCATCAGTCCTTTCGACTAAGAAAAGGTATAAAATGGGAAATAGTACATAAAAAGGAACTGAAAAAGATAGAGATCTCAGCTATATGTAAGCACTGGTCCAGAATTAATCACATTAATAGCTCCAAGAAACCATCTGAGGACTTCATACAGTGAGCAGGCCTATGAGCAGCTCACCAGTAGTAGCCTTATGAGGCGCTTCCTATTTCATTGAAGGGTCACTACAGTGGCAAACCAGGCTTTGCAAGCTGGTAATTCAACTAACCCAAACTGATGGGTTGTACAGAGCAGTTGTGTTTATTCCTCATCTGCTGTTTGTGCAGGTTAGTGCAGAATGAATGCATCAATTTTAGGGCTGATAAAAGTGCATGTCCAGTTTGTCCTCTGGGAGAAGCTTCTGAGGGTTGCAGAGCTTAACTGTCATTTTTGCCTCAATGTTCACTTTAGTAATGAGCACAGCAGGAGCTCTGATAAAGCTGACGGGGAAAAAAGGGAAAGTTACAGATCAGGACAATGCTTGTTAAAGAATTTCTGGAGAATCTGAGCATATTCAAATCAGCAGACAGATGAATTTAACATGGTGTGCTCAGTGAACTGGTTAATTGGATCCATTTTCAGTTAATTTGGAGAACTCATAGAGGACAGGTGAGGTTTCAAAAGGACAAATATACTTGCAAGAAAGAAAAAGGGAACATGGGAATCATGGCCCAGTGAGTTTAATTACAAAACCTTAATTGTTCTAGAAAATCTACTAAACAGGGACATAAGTTTTGCCAGTATCTGGAGAGAATAAAATAGTTTTGGAGAGCTGTAAAACTTTAGGTTTAAGGCAGAGAAATCCTACATTTAGAAGCTTGCTGGAAGCTTATACTGATATTTCAATTTTGCAGTAAAAATCCTTCTTGCCTCCCTATCTCTGAAGTCAGAGAACCTTCAGTCCCCTGGGCCTGATGCTACTTGCTGTGAAAAAATAGCATTAATATCATATTACAAGCCTTTTCAAATGATGGAGGTTGTTTTAGTTGGCTGATTATGCAAATTGAACCAAATCTGTGTGTATTGAAAAATACCTGAGTTACCTAAGGCATGGAAAGAAATTAGATCCTGGCAGTGTTTTGGGACCACCTACTCAAATCAGCTAGACCAAGAACTAGCAGTTACCATTGTTATTAACTAAGCAGAAGAGTAAATTAGTGTACACTGGAGACAGTTTTTTTGTAAAATGTGAATTGCAGAGAATTCCAAATAGAGCAGGGTAAGGGTCTAAAGGCAGAAAAGAGAAACAGCAGAAACCTCAATAGTGTGTGTTATGGCAAAAAAGACCCAGGCAACACAACAGGATGGAAAACCACATTAAATGCTATCACATTGTCATAGTTTCTGAGCACTAGGCCAGGGTGTATAGCAAGGACAAAGGAGATGATGTTCTCAGTGCCAGAGCATTTCTGCACTCTCATCTGTCGCTCTGATAAAGGTGATGAACAAACTGCCTGCCTGAATGCAATTAATCTGGACCTATGTTAATTCCTGTTAATTGGGGCACAGCTCCCTGTGCTAGAAATAGTGATGTCAGCACTGAGGGAAGAGCCCTAGGCACTGGAGCAGGTAGGAAAATGAGCAATGAATTTTCCCCCCAACACAGCATGAAATACAACAATGCCTTAGAAAAGACTGACAGGTCTGAGATTGAAGAGGCAATGTTGATCTTCAGCAAGTGAATATGTAAAACATACTCTCCTCTTTTCTTCTTATGGATAAAGAACAGACTGGAAGATATGCAAGAGGTTGCAATTATAGCAGCAGAAAAAAAGTCTTTAACCATTATGAGGTTTAAAAGAAGTCATGTACTTTGCCTTGTGAAAAGAAGGGAACTGAAGAAGAGTTGGAGCATAAAAGGCTAATGGTGAAGTTTTCAACTGATGGCATTGTGATGAAAGATGGTCGATGAAAGAACCCAGCTGTCCCATAATTTATGCCCCTAGGAAAGTTCTTGTGCCTTCAGGCAGATAAAAAGAGGAGATTTGCTCTGTCTGTGTTATGAAGGCAGTGAATTTGACTTCTCATAGGACTAATGTTAAGAAAACTTCCTCTGAAAATAAGAGAGCTGACTCAGACAGAAGGTTATGTGTGTTTTTAATCCACTTTCTCAAAAGTGCTGGCATTAATGCATTTGCAATAGTACTGAAGTACTTCTGTTTATTATTAGATGTCAGCAATATACCAAAGTTATAATTTCTAAAGTGCATATACAGTGTTTTCCTTGAGATGAGCTAATCCTGATATAAAGACCTTTTGAGATAAATAGCCTTATTTGAAAATCCTAATACTTACTGATAATTCTGGCAGAGTATTTACTCATGGGGTTGTTTGGCTGTTATGCTGCTTAATTATCTTATTGACTATAAACTTAGAAATAACTATGTATCTTTTTTCCAGTTTTTCTTCTGACCTAAGGGCAGACCATGTACCCTGTGTTGCTTGGGTCTGTTGCAAAGTAAGATTTGCAACAGTGAGTGTGTTTATTTGCTGTTTCATTGCTTCCCTGCTGTAGTTTAGTGATGGCTCAGAGATGTGGGGAGCCAATGTTGAACAAGGTGATTTAGGTGCAAAAACTCTTGAAGGTGTTTGCCATAAAATCTAAAAGACACAGCACAGATGAGAGGAAATTCAAAGGTGGGAAGTTCAAATGTAAGTCTTCAATGAAGAATGGTGTGAACTTCAGTCAAGTTTTTGTAAAAAGCTTAATTTTGTTTGGGGTCTAAATAAACCTGTGCTCATAATTCTACCAATAGAGTCCTTTTGGGATCAGAAATGAATATGCAATGCAACACACATCTGCGAAGTAGGAGAGATTACTACTGAGATCTGTGTAGAAGAAGCTGGGCAGCATGATGCTGGGAAATATACTATATGAAAAGCAGCACAAATTGTCCCTTTCAATCATTGAGCTTAGTGATGAGCTATGTTCTTGTAATTTGACAAATAATTGAAGGAGGTGGATGTTCAGTGCTGCAGGCCAGCATGCATGTTCCCATTACAGATAATAGCAGACACATCCTAGACCTGCTGATGTATAATCTGGAAATGGAAGGTCTTTGAGCAGCTTGACCTGAGTCACATAACCTTGTAATGTGTGCACCAGCAGCAGCAGCGTGGGCAGTGTGCTTGTGGAGGTTGCCTGGCCAGGGGTTGAGGCAGGGCAGTGGCACGGGGTGCAGCCATGGAGGTTATCAGCTCCTGATGTTACCCAGCAGGAGCCCCTTTTGCTGCCCTGCGGGATTCTCCCTCTCCACCTCCTGGCTTTCTGGGGGCTCTGAATGACATACAGTGCTTCAGAGCAAGGCTTGATTAATTGGGACTGAAGTGGCATTTCTGGATGTCTGTCAGAGATTGTTTCATTGCTGAATAAAATGACCCTGGGTCGAGGAGCAGCTAGGAGGCATTTTATGACATGCATACCACTACTAAAGATTATGTTATCTGCTTCCAATTTCTAATGGATTGTACAATATCTCAAAGTAACCTGGATGGCATTTAATTGGGTTTTTTTGAATAAAATGTAAATGAAATTATGTAAGTGAGAGATTTGAAGCTTCTTAGCCAAAATGTTTTTCTCTGAGGTTCCATATTTAAAGATTTCTACAGGAAACCTTAAACTTCCTGTGCTGGAAACACTGAAGTGTGTCTTGAAAGCAAAAGTTTTTATTGATATAGACCAGCATAGAAGAATACATTACCTCACTCAGAACTAGAAAACTCTTGAGGATGGCAGGATCTGCATGAGCCTGCTAGATGAGAAACCCTGCATAAGAGACTACTTCTGAAAGAATTTTGAAAATACTGCTGATTAAACAGGAGACTGTTATCACTTGTTCGTGTATGTTGGAAGAGAAACAAAAATTCACCCTGCATTTAAAAGGACTATAAATAATTTCTTCAATTATCTTATTCCCTACTGAAATGTCCTGTTGTGCATTTATGCTATCAATAAATTGATGGTACTGCCATAACAGGCAAGGTTTCTAAACACCTGTAGTCAATAATGAAAATGAATGCTGAGCTGCTGGTTGCATGTCAGAAAATTTGTTGCTACTTTGAAGTAGCTATGAAAGTAGACAGAGATTGGGTTTTAAGTCCGTTTCATAATTTATGACCTTTTCTGAGAAGGGAAGAAGAAATCTTTGGGATAAAGAAAAACAGAGTTGCTATGAGAAGTTTTACAGTATTTTCATGCTGTAAAAAGTATGAAAATTGTGGTGTCTTTAATGATTGTAAAAATTTTCATGGTTTAAGTCATTTTTCTTGTTATGCTTTATCTCACATACACAAACTCCTCCTGAGGTTCTGCACTCCCAGCTGGCTGTGCAGTGCAGCACTTGGAGGCCTCCAGGCAGAGCAAGCAGCTGTCTGTCAGGTAGACCTATGTTAAAAAGCAAGGAGATGAAGAATAAGGTTGATATGCTTATAGTAGAAGTGGTAGCCAAGCTCACAATTTTGAATTTTGTAGCAAGATAAGGAAGTGGGGAACTGCCTCTGGCAAAGTAGCTTGAGTCTCTGTGCCAGTTGAGGTGTTGTGTGTACTATGTTTAAAAATCAACCAGCCCCTCAGAAATCAATAATATACTTGTATGTGTTTTGTACAAAATTTTGTGTGAATGTGTTGGTAGCCCCATCTCGCTGTGGGTACCAGAGGCAGCTACTGGTGGGATAATGAGGAGCAGGAAGAAAATCCTCCTGAACTGTCAGTTGACTGATTTCCAAAAGAGCCATCAATGGCTGACCCTTCTAGTACCCAGTGACTGGGTTTGGCTGGGCCTAAGAAGTCAGCTTGAGGTAGCTCTGGTGCTTGTTTGATTCCAGAATGTTGCCTTGGAAATTTTAATTTAAATGTGAAATCTAACCCTTCAGTCTTCCTGAGGGCCTTGTAGGGAAGCTGAGTGTGTACCATGGTTGGGATGTGGTGGTTTGAGCTTTTGTTCTAGAGGAGCAAGAAGAAAGGCACCCAAAGGTGAGAAAAATTCCTACTGATAAGTATAACTTAGGTTTGTTTAAATTTTTTTTACATGTGATCTTTTGTTTAACTGCAACTTGCAGCAGCAAGTGTAATTTTTGTCCTGCAGAATAAATGTTTGCTGTTTTGCTACCAAGCATGCGCTTTTTGTTATGTGGACTAAGTGAGTTCATTTGAAATGGAAAATCTCGGGGTTTTCTCTCCCATGGATGCACTGCATCAGAAAAAAAGCAGATGTGTCCAGTCTGTGTGAAGCAGACTGTGAAAAGGCCCGAACTGGTGGGCAGATGTCTTTTTTTCTAGGTGGGAATTCCCTCTAGCTGGCTCAAATCAGCACTCTATCTTCAAAGAGCAGATGGTAGAGAGGCATCCCATGTTGTGAATACAGGCAGAGTCATTGCAGTCTCTTTTTACAGTGTAAGTTTCTAGAATGAAAGCACATATGAAACCTTTTGAATTGCTTATTGGTGGCAGGAGCTGTCCACATGAGATGTTTTTCTTGCTCCCAAAATGCAAGGGATTGAAAAGTAAATCTCCTAACAGTCTGTCTGCTTGGATACAGGAAAATGTTCCCATTTCCCTAGTAATCAGAAGCTGGTGTACATTGCAACAATAACTGCTGTTTCCCTGGTTTCTGCTTCTCTTCGTCCCCCATAGCAAAGGCACTTCATCCAACTCTACGAATTGCAGATTTTCAGTGAAATGCTGCTCTGCACTGGTAGCAGAGAGTAGGGTCAAGCCTGTTGATGTGCTGCTAAAAGAAGGTACTCAATGCAGGTAGTCTTTTCAGCACCCCCGTTTGTGTGGGATGTGCTCCTTACATCCCAGGATGGGGTGGCACCCACAGTCAGGGGAACAGAAGAAATGTGTTTTAGTCATAATCACAGGATCTTCATTCAGGCTGCTCTGAGAGGGGAGCTACAGCTTGAGGGACTGTAAGAGAATTTCACATAAAAACTGACTTGGAAAACCAAACTGAATCCCCTCTGAGCTGTTCTGTTCCTATTCAGAGAGAGGTCCCTCAACACCTGCTAATTGGTACCAACCCTACAAAATGAGGTGAAATCACATCCTGGAACTCGGACAAGGCAGAGTGAAATAGTTTGCTGCCGGTGTTCCTGTATTCCTCTCAACGTAAACATATGAGTTAAATTCTTAGCTCAGTAAAATTATTGGGCATTCCACATCAGGACAGAGCTATATGAGTCCTGGCAGGGCAATCACAGAGGCTGAATTTCTAAAGGAAAGCCCCCTGTGTGATTCCTGGCAGGACAATCACAGTGTTTGAAATCTCAAGCCGTGAAAAACTACATAATACAAAACTATCAAAACAAATGATATTCCCAGCATGGAAAACATAAAGGAGGCTTAAATTGTATAAGTAAAACTTTGCTGTAATTGGCCTTTGGCATAAAAGAAAGAATCTGCCATTCAGTTCTTTGGCAAGGGCAAAACTTTTAAAGTTGAATTACTGAGAATAATAACCTTCCTTTCTAGGATTAAACTGCAGATTAGAGCATTGCCCATTTAGAAGTTTACTTGGAAAGGGTATCTCTGAGTATGTCTGAACTCCCTGACAAAAATAAGGCGGTTGCAGCAGAGGATATGGGAAGAGAGACAAAAGGCTGGTGTCCATTTCCTCAGGGGCTTACTGGGAGCCACTGAAGTGGCCTCAGAAGTTGCCAAGGTGGAATTTTGGTTGCATGCAAGGTCCAAGTCTGTCAGGATGATGCTTATGGTCAGAAAAATAGATTGTATAAGAACAAACCTGGGATGAAGTGCTCACCTGGAGAACCTCAAAGACAGGGCTTGTGGAGGAACTGATGTGACAGTTGTTTAACCTGATAAAAAATTTCCTGTCTCCTCTTTCCTTAAGTGAGATGCCAGCAAAATTGCAGGAACACACTTCCTTGCTAGTGATGCGTCAGTATTACACAGGTGAAATGCTTGTCAATCCCTGTTTTAGTAACTGTGATGGAACTTGGTAGCTTTGTGAGGTGTTGTTCTGGTCAATGTTTGTGACTTATCTGTGTGCTTTGTAGCCCTGCATCCATAACGATGCTTATCTCCTGTGAATAAAGGGTTTGTGCTGGGAAAATCATGAGGAAGCGTTTAAAATGGTAACAAGGGGGCAGTGGAGTTGTGCAGGCTTGTCTGAGAATGTTGCTTGTGTGCTTCACACCATTTACCCACATGGGACTGCTGCTGGGAGAACTGTACATGCTATAGCTTGTGCATGACTCTGCTTGGTAGTAGCACAGGCTGATTCAGGCTGCTTTCCCTGTCCCTTGTGCTTCTCTGCCTGCTTGCTGTCTCCTGTGATGTGTGACTGCAGAACTTATTTATGCACATGACTCATCCGCGTGGGCCTCAACTCGAGGCCCAGTTCTTGACCATTCCTCCCTACTTGTGCTGCATTTGTATTTTTTTTATCAAATACAGCACAAGTAGGGAGGAAGGGTCAAGAACTGTTTCTATTTCATGAAACAATGGATTCCTGATGAGCAGGACAATTGCAGCAAGAGAGCTCAGACAAATCAACTTGCAGCAAATGAAGATTTTAAATACTGTCATTAAGCTTAGAAGCCAGCATCCTTGCCATTTTTCTGAAGGTGGGTGGGTCAGTAGAATGAGCAGGCATTTTGTATGGACACTTTCTGCCCTCAATTCAGGAGCGTCAGGTCTTTCCAACTAGATCTTTCTTCCTTTCCAGGACACAGTCAAAATAAGATGTGCAAATTTGTGTGCAGGCTTTGTGGAGAGAAGGTGAGTCAGTGGAAAAAGTCGGAACTTCTTGTGGTACTTATAGCTTAATGAGAGTTAAATTTGTATTTCTCCCTGATACCCTTAAGGTTCACAGGCAGTAATTCCATGTCCTTTCATATGTAGTAGGTGAATGAATAATGACTGCTGGTGTTCAGTCACAAAGAATAGAATGATGCTGCCTTAAAGCAGAATTAGGGCTGCATTACACCTGCCTCAGGTTCTCTCAGCAGAGAGGGAGGCTGTAGGGTTTTTAAACTCCAGAGATGAGGAAGTGTCATTTTAGAATGTACTGGTAGGCCTGGAGTCTCTCAGCAGAGAGGGAGGCTGTAGGGTTTTTAAACTCCAGAGATGAGGAAGTGTCATTTTAGAATGTACTGGTAGGCCTGGAGTCATTTAACAGGTTTGAATTAAACTTCCGTGTGCTGCCAGACGAAGAAGTGAGGTAATCATTCCAGAAGTGTGCTTCTATAATTTCAGATTTGCAGCACCTGCCTGGGATTAAATCATCATAATCTCTTCACTACAGGGCTGATTTTTTTTTTCATCATGAACCC
>WBNQ01002792.1:0-10999 GCA_013401375.1 Spizella passerina
TGGTGTGACTCTTGGGGTGCCCTATGCAGGCTCAGGAGTTTGACTCGATCCTGGGGAGTCCCTCTGACCCAGGATATACTATGATCCTATGAGTACAATAATGCAGAGTGTTTCCCAGTGGGATCAGAAATTATGTTCCTTAAGCTCTTTTGGGGATAAGACAAAATCTCTCACTAAAGTAAGCATTGAGGCTGTGCCACTTGTTATGAGTAGAAAAGTTGTCCATTTTTTTTAAAGGTTGCAGAGCTAACAGGTTAAGCCAATTGCTGCTAAATTGGAATTTTAACTATTTGTTGTTAATAATTTCATGTTGTAATCACCCGTTTTTAATAGTTTTTGTTTAATTACCTGTTTATGGTAAGAAATCCCTCTTCGTCAAGTATCACCCTGCTGCTTCCTGGAAAATGGCACCCGGGACTGTGAGGAGGAGGTGACATCAGGGCTGGTATACAAATGTAGAAAAACCTCACCAAATCTAGCAGGAAAAACCCCTAAAACAATGAGCCATGCAATTAAGAGATCGAAGTGATGTCTAGAGGTGAGGAACTGAATTCAGTGTCTGCTGAGATCCTTTTTACCTTTCACCCTAACCTACAGGATGTCGGCTAGAAAGAGGATCTCGAATGTCAAACTGAAAAAGGGGGAATCTCCTGGTGGTCTTGTGAGGATGGAAGCCCCAGCTTTGCCAGCAGACCAGTGGACACAGCTGCACTTTTCTCCTTCTCTGTGCCACTCCTGGGAGCAGCGGCAGCGTGAGCGTGACCCGTCGGTTCTCCCCACCCCGATTTTTAAAAAAAGCTGATTTTTAATAAAAGCATTAAAAAGGAGAAAGATCTCCTGCCCTATTTATTTCACCACTGTTCTTTAATCTCACTTATTTTATTAGAGTAAGATGTTAGGAATGCTCTTTGACTGATGTTGCAGGTAATTTTTCCTCTATGTTGTTTTAAAGCTCAAATCATTATTTCCCTGAAGGACCAAACCCTTGCTTATGTGTTTTAACACTTAGGAAAAAACCCCCAAACCCTACAAAAACCAGCACAACTGTCAGGTGAGTGTGCCTTTCTGAAGGCCCTTCGCCCAAGTTTGTGTTTTAGATGTTTCTGAGGCATCCTTTCCTATTTGTGAGAAGTCAAGCCATCTTAATTGTAAAAGGCACAGATCCCATTTTTTCTCACTGGAGCTAAAATGTGCTGAGCTCACTGAAACATGACCAGCATTAGGTCTTTTCACATCTTCCACACTTTATTTAAAGCCCTTTTCAGTGTGCTTTAAATAAAATTCCTTCCCAACAGGCATACACATTTGTTTCTATGGTTTATTGATGAGAGATGATTGCAATGAGTGTTACTTTCACAGCCAAAACAGCTTTCTAAATCTGGAAGGTGCTTAAATAATTAAGACTCAATCTGTCTGTTTAAAAATAAAAAATAAGAACTTGAGATGCAGGAGGGGATGGAATGGGGCACAGAGAGTGTAGCTGGGCAGTGAGCAGCACCCTGTGCAGGAAGGGGATGTGCTTATTCCTGGTCCCCACACTGCATCCTACAGGCAGGGAAGAGTACCCCAGGCCCACCAGAGGCTGGCATGTTCCTGCTGTGCCTCCCTTCACTGTGGAGCTTGCCTTTCTTGTTTGGTGGTGGGGTTTTAATGAGACTCTGTATGCCCAGGGTGCCAAGTAAGTGGCACTGGCGAGGGACGACACAACAGCTGATGGAGGAAACAATGAGGCTGGGGGGTGAGATTTTGGGTTTGCCAGCCCAGCTCCAGTGTGAGACTCCCAGACTGCCAGCTGATCTGCTGGTTCATCCCTCTGCAGGTCTCTCCAAAGTGCTCATGCTCTTACCAGTCAGAGAACAAGAGCAATGTACAAGCATGGGAATTGTCATTCCAGAATTACCAATTTGGGAGAACTAAGCAAACAATGCCAAATGTTTTGGGACTAATGTTTAGCATTTAATAAGGGTAGGAGCTGGCCAGTGTCATTCTGGTCTGCAGATGTACTGAGGCCCAGCATCATCCTCATCTTCTTGCAGCATCTGCAGGTTTGTCAGGAGTGAAGACATTACCATTGACCTCTCCACTGAGCGCTGATGAAATTGCTGCTGGTATGTTTGCTCAGGAAGGGCTTCAGGGCTCAAAGAAGGGCAAATGAAACACTATTCAGGATTTAGACAGAAGGATTGCTAGGGCTTATGTAAAATAAGTTGTGCCTTGCATATAATTTTAACCTGTATCTCATTGTATTGTACTCCTGCTTTTTGAGAGAGAAGAGGCAGAATCTGAGCACTGCGGAAAGGCAAGTCCTAGGTGAGCCAGCCTAGGCAGCAGCAGCAGCAGAGGTGACAAAGAGGCCTCAGCAGATAGGGCTATCCTCGCTTAATCAATGGTACACAAAGGGACGAGGTTAAATAGATACTACTGTTTGAGAGTATGGGTAGGAAGAAAACAGCTGCAACATTTGGAAGTAGAGTGAAAAGTCAGTGAGAGCAGCAGCACTGAGAAGACAAAAGAGCTTGGAATGGAAGGCCCACCAGCATGGTATTTGAAATTAGCCTGGATATAGGATTAGAAGTGTGTGCTTCAGGGATACAAGCCTACATGGTCTGCTTTTGGGGGGTGAGTTACCAAATCTGTCTTCATTTAAAAAAAAAATATTGTTAGAAATCCTAGCTATGCCTATGCAGTAGTGATTCATCATACACACTGTAATGAATAGGTCCTTGTTGTGATTAGAAACAAATTAATCTAGATTTTCCAGAAGTAAATTAACAAATTGATTAGAATAAATAACCATCATTTTCCACTCAGTCATCTTAACGGGATTTTTCAGTTCTGCCTGAGTTTGCCTTGGCGTCCAGCCAAACTGACTGTGGCAGCTCCATGGTCTTTATCAGCTCAGTCAATGGGTTGTGATTACTGTTCCTAGATCAAACACTGGACTAAAGAGTCAGGCTTAAACTGCAACATCTTTTTCTTCTGAATATGGTGTTTTCTTCTGTTGTGCACATGACAAATGCCTCATGCTGTGTACAGCTTTGTCTAACTTGTAAGTACTTGACTGTTGTAGAAAAAACTTCCAAGCAAGTCTTTCTTCACAATTTTGTATTTTCAGGACTCATAAGCAAGTGACTGGATGAAGCTGCTGCTTTGAGACTCTAACACAGAACTGGGGTGAACATGTTCACTTTCTGTTCTGAGGCATGATCATGTTAACAACTGCTCTTAGCTTTTTGCAAAATTCGTATGGGCTAGAGTGGAAGAAAATTCTTGGTCCTGTGTTTGAATCCATTTTTGTGCATTTTACATTAACAGTAGTTACTATTCTGCATTTCCTCTTCCTCTTATGTCTCCCTGCAGTGTGTGCAAATGATTGAATAGGATTGAAGACCTGCATCAACTCACCAAATTTACAGTGTATTTTAAGGGCCAGGTTTACCCCAAATAGTGTCCCACATGACCAGAATATTTTGCTTCTTGTAAAATATGTCAAATAATTATGGAATTTTCTCTGTCACTGGTGTTAGTATGTTCTTCTTTCTCATGTTCATCATTTCAGAGGGAGAAAATGTCATTGAAGTCCACCCTTGTCAATGCTGATACAGCTTTAATTACCCCCAGTTCAGAAAATAATGAGTCCCAAGAATCTTGCCACTATATAACAGCTGGTTTGCTGGTTTGCTCCTATGGCGCTTCTGGAGCTGCTAATAGGAGACACAGAAAGAATGACAAGTACTTCCAACATGGGCATGAAGAAAGAGGTCAGTTAAGGCAGAGTTCCGCAGCGATTAACACAGCTAACGTGGCCAGTGCTGTCTGTCCGCAGCCTGCTGCCTCTTTCAGCGGCTGCAGGAGAGGTGGGAGTTGGTACTGGCTTGTTTATAACCCTGCCCACAGGTTTTTGAGTGGTTTATAACTCAACCCACCCCTCTGTCTCTGGGGCAGAGCCAGGCTGTGGCAGGACATGGCCACCTTGGCCCACCCAGGGGCTGGTGGCTGCTGTGTGCCGGGGAGGGGCAGCACGGACAGTCACCCCAGTGTGCCCCTGTCCCACCGCTCCGCTCCGACCCCAGAGCCCCATGAGCCCAGCCCAGCTCTCTCCTTCCCTGCCTGCTTTGGGTATGCCCCTCAAAATCTGGGCACATCCGCAGGGAAGAGTAGAAGTTCTTCAGGGGGAAAGTTTATTTTCACTTCATATAGCAAGCAGCTTCTGTTGGGGGAGAGTGATTTGATATGAGCTAATGCTAATCACAGTAGAGTGAACAAAGTATAAACTGCATTGTTTTGCATTAGTAATTGGATGCCTTGCTCCTTGCCTGTTCCTGCTATGGTGTATTTTTGTTGACTTGCTGAACGGATTACAACGTCTAATCCTTCAAAACAATGTGTGGTTTTCCAAAAAATCATAAATCCATCGTTGTCCATTGCAGCCTGACAACAATTTTCTTCTTAATGTCCGAACTGGGACTGAGATTTGGACCTGTCATGTTACTCAGTATAAGAGAGCTGATAAGAGAGCAACACTGTATTTCCATGAAGAGTCTTAGGTGTTCTGATTTAGAGAATCAGTTAGGGGCAGCATTTGCAATCCCTCTTCATGCTCCATGCTGCCTATCCCTTTCTCTTTAATCACAACCAGTGTAAACTGTTTGAGATAATCCTGATGTTGAGAAAAAACACTGTCTTACTGTTTAGAGCAAACAGTGAATCATGTTTTTAAAAAAGAGATGAGGGAAAGTATTTTTGTAAATGCTCTGGTTTGTCTGAAAACGTGTAATGAATCTGAATGGTTGTCATTACATGTTTGAATTTTTAAAGTATTAAATCTATTCAAACCGCTTTGTTGGTGGACCTCACGGTGCCAACTCCTGATAGTCAGGATAGTTATTAAGTGATCGCTGTCATCGTGTTTTTGAGGAGACTGTTTCCCTACAGAGCACTCTGATCCGGATATAAGTCCTTTCTTCTTTCAGCTTTAAGTGTGCATAGAAAGTCTGTTGTGCATTTTGAGAAAACCATTATACCTAGACAATTGTCCTGAGTTAAAACTATTGTATACAGTTTCAATAGTGTGTTTTATTGAAGTACCACTATCTGTGCAGACCAGCCTGCAGCCTGCCTTCCTGGCTGCAGGATACCAAAGCCTCAGTACACAGCTCTGAGCCCTCCCCTGCCCATCTTCCCAGCAGAACCTTCAAATCCAATGTGCTGTCTCTGCTGCTTGCTCAGCTAAAGTGTTCAGATATCCTTTCCCACTTTTAAGGATTATTCCAGCTCTCACCTGGGAAGGCAGAACCTGCCTCTGCTCTGTGTCTTTGCAGCCTTCTTGGGACCTCCACTCACAAGGCCTGGGAAAAAGGGAGGTTGAGAATGTATTTTACAGGCAGTTGGGGAAAAAAAAGTCAAGTTAAAAATTAAACATATAAAATAACTGGTGTTTGGGAGTTTTTCCCATTCTCACTGATCATCTTCAGAGAGCCCTCTGGAGATGTGCAGCTGAAGACTGAGCCACTCAAAGCAGTGACTGCTGTTGACCTCAGGAGAGCTGTGATGGGGTCCTGGGGGGCTCATCAGCTGTAAGCTACCAGCAGCAACCTGCCAGCTATTGGGAGTAATCTTTGGTGAGTGATACAGCAATCAATCCTGGTCAGGTTTCATGTGGGAGGTATTTTAACATAATCCTGCTTCTTGTCAGATGAAAAGTATTTTGGCTTTCCCTGGGAAGGATGGGTGGTTTGGTTTTTATTCTCTTAGGAATGCAGTTTTTTCCCAGCTGTGAACAATACAAGATATGGGTAGATAAAAAATGGTGGATATTCCTCTCTTCCTCCCTCACTCTTATCTTGTTTTGACCACTCCCACTGTAAACTCAGGGCAGGGACTCTTTCCCACTATGTGCATGCATAGTTCACTTCAAATACTTACATGGGAGAAGGGTATAGAAATGTCACATCCCCTGGAGCAATTTTGGTAATGACCCAAGGAGCTCTGGGGAAAGACTGGGTACGCTCCTGGTCACTATCCAGAGCAGCCTCATGGGCTCATCATGAGGTTGTAAGCAAGCAAAAGTCTTAGAGATGGCTGAATCCATTCCCTCACCCTTAGGCAGACTGAGATTTTCCTCTGCATATCCAAAGATACTGAACTGTTCCTGCTGTGCAAGGTCAGCAGCCAAAAAGAACATCCCAGCCCCACAGATCCTCACGTCCCAAGTGTGTAGGTTGGGACTGTGCCTGCCAACCAAAGCCATGTTAAAGACCACAGAAGGTCGTGATGGGGTCCTGGGAAAGAAGAGTTCTTGCTTTAAGCAGAGGCTGCATTCTCTGGGGACTGGTCTTCAAAGAAGCAAGCCTGATTGACACTTTTGAAAATAAATTTTATTTAAAACAATGCTCTGGTCAATCTCATTAGTTTCTTGTGTCTTGCCTTCCTCACAACTCTTTTTAAACAAAGTGTCTACTTACTTCAGCATGAAAATAGTATTTAAAATACTTGGGTTTGCTTCCAAAACATTTTTTTTATGCTGCTGATGTGACATTTCTCCAGTCTTTTATGTATAAATACATTTGAGCTTACAGTCCTGTCTTTTAGTTTTATGCTTTTTTTCATTAGGCCTTACACCTATTCTGATGACACCTAACATTTTTTCTGTGCCTTTGATACATAATTTGGTCAGTAGTCTTCTTTACAACTTCTTGCCTTCATAATTTATTGCATTTTTAGCATTTTCAAGCTGCAGTCTGCTAAAACATATTTATTTGTCTGCTGTAATTTTTGTTTCCAATCCTTTGGCACAAATTTTCATTTCAGTACTTGAGTAGCAATATCTGACTAACAATTATTAGGGTTTCTTTTGTTTGTTGGTCTGTTTTAAAAGGAGGATGGCATGATTACACTATTGTCAGAATCTACATAGTGACCTTTCACATCCATATCCATCCTACTTAGCTTCATGGCACTGATGATGTGATGGATAGGTCATGTTGACTGCTTCCCTGAGCAGAAGGTTAATGCATCCTCACCCCTAAGCAGCCACCTTTATGAAAGTATTGGAAATATGTGAACCAGTCCTTGTTTTTTGTCTGTCCTTGTTTCTCCCACGTAACTCCATTTTAAATGAGGCAAGTCCTGCTTTTTGAGTCCTACCACAGTTTTGTCTCTTGCATTTAAGGTTTATCTTTTCCATGATTTCTGTGACAAAGTATTTTGTTTCTGAACTTGATCTCATTTTCTGCTTCGGCTGTATCACTGTCTAATTGCTGTACTCTTATGATTTGATACCTTTAAATACCAAATTTGTATCCAATCGAATTTAGAGGCATTCTGTGTTCTTGTAATTGTGTTTTTCTCATTTAAAAGGAAGTGCTGTAGTATAGTTGGACCAAAGGCTGCTTTTATTTTATTGTAGGAGTAATTTTATTCACTAAATTATTCTGAAATTGAAAATTGCTGTGGCTTGTTCACTGCTGCCTCCAGCCTCTGCATGAGAATGGCTGTTGTGGGATGTCCCTGGACCCTTTCATCTCCAGGATGGCTTCTCTGTGTCAGGACAAAACAGCTGGAACTCAGAAATGCCAAATTACTGGTCTTTAATGAATTACCACATCAAGCCACAGAATTGTTTGTGCTCTTACTTTCTGTTGGAAATGAGAAGCACATGAGTCTAAACATTTGCAGATCAAAGAGACCATGCTATGCTTTTGGTGGGGACTGAGAACTTTTAGTTCCTGCTTCTGCACAGGCACTTGGTCAGCTGCAGGCACCTGAGCCCTCAGGTATATTTTAACAAGAGCTAAAGTAGTGCAGTGTATGCTGAGGACACTTACTACTGCTACCAGCTCTGCTCAGCATCAGCAATTCTTCTAGGCATGTGTATGAGAGTGCCTCTGTTCTCATAATTATAGTATCACTACCAACATGTTAAAATTAGACAAGTTAAAAATTGTCTGAGCTGAAATGCACTCAACTCCAGATGCAGTTATCACTGAGAAAAACTGCTTTGAAGCTTTAGCTCCAGATAGCTGACACCCTCCTCACCTTTCACTTGAATGAAGCTTTTTGCACAGACTTAACACACATGGATAGTCTTTATAAACAGCTCTTCTTGTCTTTTTACTGTATACCAGTAAAGCATTAGAGGCTGAATGGAGTGTATTTTTTACATAACTCCTTTATGCCACCTGCCACCCAGGGAGTTGTTATTTTATTACAGTAGTTTCTCATTAACTATGTGCATTTTCTGTGTAGGGGGCTGCATAAAACATCCTCTGAAACTTGGAAGAATAATCAGTTCACTCCTTTATTCTGTGTGAGGTGTCCATGCTCCTTGTTTCTTTCCTCTTGCAGATAGTGGGTGTGAGCCCTGCACAGTATGGACAAGACATTCTACCTTTGAACTGCCGTCAAATTCAATGAACTGTCAGCTTTGATGTATCCTGTTTTTTTCAACCTACTTTTATGAGGAAAAAAAAGCATCACTGAGTCTGTTTGCTTTTTTGCTATAGCTGCTCCTCATATCATTTTGACAAGGTAGTTGCCTTGTTATATCCCTTGTATAGATCACTGATCGTGTCACTTTTTATAATCATTGCAGTTTTGTTCCAGCCCTGCAGTGAGAGCACTGTCAGCAGAGAAAAGGTAGTGCAGAGCTCAGACTTCTGCCCTGTTCTCACAAATGCAGTAGCAGGAGATTCATCATCAGAGGCTCTTATCAGAAACCCCCATTCTTCACATAGTTTTGGAGCTCTTGGCAGACTTTCTGCTTCAACCCACACTGTAAAGACTTGTCTAATAATGCCAACAGCGTGAAGCCCATTAAGATCAGAATGGCAGAACAACTGAGTCCAGCTTTGCCTTTTAATAGTGGAGAGTTGTCTTTTTTAAAGGAAGGCAGATAAGTGAGTTTCAGCTCATAAAGCTAGCAGATTTCTGACACTGAAGCAGCGCTGTATGTTTGCCCCATGAGTGCCTGGATGCCAGGGTGGGTTGAGGCAGCAGATCTCTTCCTCAACTGTGTTTGTATTGTGCCTGCTTTAGAGAGGTCCTGCCCCATCCACAAGGAGCTCCATGGGATGTGACCTGTGGGCAAGACTACTTACCACCCCTCCTGCTTCCAACACATAGCTTTGTTATACTTGGATCCTGTGTTTTATTTCAAGGTGCTTGCTGTTCCCTTGCCCTTTCCTCAACCCCAGCCTCTGCCAGACTGACTTTAAAAGCTGCAGTCATCTGATTTCTTCTGGAACATTGCTCTGACAAGGAGGCTTAGCATTCCCAGCCCTGCAGCTTTAAAGGATGACTGTCCCCAGGGGTGGCAGGACAGGCCACACAGGCACTGAGGGGCTTTGAACTCCACTCTGTGTATTGGCACCACAGACTAGTGCCTCTGTTTAATACAGTTATCAGTGTTTCTTACTGCACCATTGTACTCTACACTATGTAGAATTGATTTGACATGAATCAGCAGGGGAAGCTTGCAAATCCCAAATGAATGATGTGCAATGTTGGCTTTATAAAATACTCATCCCTCGTTGGTGCTTGCAGCACAACATTGCACACCTAATTGCCCACATGTAGAACTGTGTCAGCAACCTGCCTGGGTAGGATGCAGTTAACTAACATAGCTAAGGTGTGATGGGTTTCTTTTTTTAAAAAGATCATGTCAAAGAGGGGAAGATCTGGTTTACATTTTTACAGAACCAGGATCCATCTTCTTCTTAAATTCAAATTGCCATTGATTCCAACAGTAAAAAGAATGAGCCTCATATTGATTTTAGACAACAACTAAAAATTGGATTTTGTGTGGAAAACTGTTCTTGGATCATGACTAATTACATCACTTTGGGTAAAAGCTATTTTAAACCCCCATAGTTATCATATTTCTTTTTAAATGCTGTTTTATCTGGAAAAAAAAAATCTCCATGTCTTGTGAAGGGGAAAAAACCCAAATTCTGTACCCAGTTCAGTTTTATCTACCAGACAACATTCTGCATTCTGTAAAAACTGTAAGCAGAGGAGTGCACTTCCAGATTCTAGGGGCGAGGGCTGGGAGCAGGGTGCCCCCGGCTCTGTGGGGAGCAGCGCTACCATGACTGGGAGCAGGGCGCCCATGCCTGGGAGCAGGGTGCCCCGGCTCTGTGGGGAGCAGGGTGCCTATGGCGAGGAGCAGGGTGCCCCGGCTCTGTGGGGAGCAGGGTGCCTATGGCAGGGAGCAGGGTGCCCATGGCGGGGAGCAGGGTGCCCCGGCTCTGTGGGGAGCAGCGCTCCCATGGCTGAGAGCAGAGTCCCCCCTGGCTCTGTGGCTCCCCGTGCTAAGGAGGAGCAGCGCTCCCACGGCGGCACCCCAGGGCAGCCGCGGTGACTCAGGTGCCGGCTGTGGCCCAGCCCTTGCCGGGAAGCTCGTGTTTTATTTTCCACAGTCAGTCCTGCCTCAGGATGTGCCGTTGCGGGCCACTCCCTGAGGTACTTCAAGGCGTGGGGTTTTTTTTGTTGCTGGCAAGGCCAAGGAGCTTTGGCTAAAGGCATGAACAGGTTGTGCTGGGCCTGATTCATGCTCGCTCCTCTTCTGGGAGTGCCTGGGGAGGTGCCCGAGGGGCAGCTTGAGGTGCTGGTAACATCCCAGCAGATGTGTAGGGACTAATTATTTTTGCCATGCCCTCTTCACATTGCTTTAGCCTTAGCTGAGGTGCAAATGTGCCCTGCCCTGGCCAGGTGCAAGGGGCCCAGGCTGCAGCAAGCATCTCTCTGGTATGCATGAGATGGGAAAGCAGCACAGGGCTCCCAGAACCGACAGGAGGGGTGAAGTCCTGAGCATGGCCTTGAAAAGGAAAATAAGGACTGTAGAGGAGGTGTCTTGTGTCTTAGGAGACTTCTTCAGCAGATCTGTTGGACCTTAAGGGAGAAAATCAGTTGGCATTATTTGGAGCCCTCTCTCTGGCCTTGTATTTGTACAGTAGGTATCATTAGCAGAAGCTTTGTTTGGTGGGATGCCTATAAATAT